>PVKA01008914.1:0-70738 GCA_004027165.1 Ctenomys sociabilis
TTGATTGTTAGAAACTAGAAGCTTTCTCAGGAAAAATGTAATAGAAAGGAGGATAATGTGTGTCCAGAATAACACAAAATAGAGTCTTGCATAAAATGAGAACCTCTCCATATAACACTTCTATTTTTTCTCACAAGGAATTTTTTTTGAAGCCAGAGACCAGAACTTATTTAAGTCAAATTTCAATAGTTTATAAAGTATCTTCTTATTGACCTTAATAAATGTGACCCTGTCCAAATGTTTCTTCCATAAATGTATACTGAAATCTCATTTCAAATCTGCTATTTGATTTACTAAAACTAAGACCAAAGAACATTATTAAAATGACTTTCTTAAAAGACTCTGAGAATTGTTCTTTCCCTATTAGTTTATCACAGAAAGACTTTACATGCTTCTAGTATATAGGATTGGAAAATGATGTATCTGTGGAAATTGAATATCGAATATAAGTATTTATGCAAATGTTAAAGTTAGCCACTGATCTCTGCAGGAAAAAAACTTCAAAGAATTTACTTTTAAAAATGCTATTGGAAATAACTGCTACACTTTAAGTAAATTTATACAAGACATACTTTCTAACAGATTGTAAATTTCAATTATTTTTAAGATAGTACCATAAATTGATTTTAAAAAAGATTAAAACCAAAATAACCTTCAGCTTTCTTGAGGCATTTTTAAGCACGTATAGGTATGTATTCTTTTAGAGCTATGTATTGTACATGCAAAAATATAAAAATATTTTGCTTCAGAAATTAATTTGTGAAAATTTAGCTTATTTGAAGCATTCTGTTTTCTTCCTAAGAAAGCACATTTTATGTTAAAATATAGGTAAATATGAATGTGAGGAAATATTTCTGTTTGTAAGTACAAAAATGTGATTTCATGAGCCCTTTATATTTTGATTCAACTACACATTCCAACCATCACAGTGTTGAGAGGAGATGAGGTAATTTTTTAGACTGAATATAGACCATAATTCTACTGCAATGCTGTAACAACAATCATCCCTTGTATCTCATTTCTATATTGATAGTAATTCTCAGCCAATTTGCTAGTAAAAATATCAATGCTCTGAACTACTTTCACTCTCTGATTTTTGTGGAAAATTATAAATATACAACTTAGATTGCTGAAATGGTTAGGCTAGGGAATAATGTGACAGGTGGGAGAAGAGCCAAACTCTGGGTGGTGCTCCCAAATGTATTTGGTTACTGAGTCTTAGACAACGAATGGCTTAAGTTATGATGTGAAACATTCATTTGTACTAATTACCTAATTCTGCTAAAATCTAGAGAATAAGAATATGGACAGTAAGGGATACCAGTACTCAGGATTTGATGCATTTTTTCAATTAATGATGTTTTTTTTGGGGGGGCAGCAATGGGTATTGAATTCAGGCCCTTGTGCTTACCAGGCAAGCACTTATTCTAATAAGCTATCTCCCCAGCCCCTCAATTAATGGTTTCTGAAATGAGTAATAACGTTTCTTTTTTGATTGAGAGCAATTTATTCTAGCTCCAATCATATCTAATAATGCTGAACAATCCAAATTTCCTATTTTGTAAAGGTCCTAACACATTGTTAAGAATTTGGGGAAAATGTACACCATACTAATATATCTTGATAATCAACTTTTTTCTTTGTAATTGTCATCACTCTAAATCCATCTTAAATCTAAATAATCTTTTAAAAAACACATTATTTAACTTTACAAATGTGGCACATTTTCTATCACATAATCTTTCTGACAAAGATGCTTGAAGATTTCAAAAAATAAAGAAAGGTTATACTGGATTTATAAAGAACACAATTACCTGGATGACTATCTGGCCATTTGGCAAAACCCCCTACAAGGCGATCTTGAGTTGATAAAATGTAATTTCTGTTTTTCTCAAAGTTAGTGTATTGGAAAATTTTCAGAAGCTGAAATGAATAACAGAAATTAATTGACATGTTCACATTGACCACTGCCTTACATTTCAGCTTAAAATTCACCAGCTACATTGTCTTTTTTCAGTCTTCTTGCCAAGCTTACCCTCCTTTCTTAACCCACTATTTTCTTTGGACCCAGAAGGAACCTAAGCTCTTCATATCACATTAAACTAGATGAAAACACAATTTCTCCAATAATCAGTCATTATGAAGAATGCCCTATTTAACTTTTTTTTGTACCAGGGATGGAAGTCAGGACCTTGCACCCAGTCAAGGTTCACAATTAATATAATACCACAAGTACAAGTAAGAGAAAATTAATTTTTTTTTTTTTTTGGGTATTGGGGACTGAATTTAGGTCCTTGTACTTGCCAGGCAAGCACTTATTCTACTGAGCCATCTTCCCAGCCCCTACAAAATTAAATTGTGCTGTATCAAAAACAAAACTTTTGAGCATCCAGGGACACCACAAATAATTAAAAGGCAATTCAAGTAATGGGAGAAAAAAATTCTAACCTGTATACTGACTGATAAGGGACTAATGTTCAGAATAAAGGATAACATCCACAATAAATGGATAAAATGAAGAACTAAAATCCAATATAGCCTGACTGAAAAGGGGTAAAAGACTGGAATAGGCATTTCTTCCTAACAGATATATAAGTGAACACTTGAGCGTGTAAAAAGATGCTCAAGCATCACTAATAGAAGAAGGAAATGCAAATCACAATCATAATGAACTATCATTAGAAGCCCTAAAAACAAACAAAAAAATTACAAAAAAAAAAAGGGTTGGTGTAAAGAAACTGGAACCTCTACACATTGTAGAAAGGAACGTAAAATGGTGCACTGCTATGGGAAAGTTTAGCAGTTCTTCAAAAGTTAAAGATAAGGCCAGCAATATAGCTCAGTTGCATAGCGCCTGGCTGGCAAGCATGAGGTCCTGAGAATTCATAGTATGAAGCAATAAAAAAAAAAATGATAAAACTCTTACATGATAAGCAATTAAAAAAAATAAATAAAGGAATTTGAATATGTGTTGTACACCATGTGCATCACAACAACCAATAGACAGAAACAATCCATCACCATTAACAGAGGTATGAATAAAAACATGATATACACATGCAGTAGAATATTATTTGGCCATCAAATGACATTTAGATATGTATTACCACATGGATAAACCATCAAAACAAGCTAAGAAAAATACTGTAGACAGAGAAGGACAAACATTTTATGATTCTACTTAAATGAAATACCTAGAATATGCAAATTAACAGAGAATAGTAAAGAGGTTAGTTATGGGAATCGGGGGTAGGTGAGGTGGTGGTGGGGTGGGTGGGAAGTTAACATTTACCTGGTTCAGAACTTATGTTGGGGATGATGAAAAATTGCATATAAACAGGGAATTGGTTGTGCAACACTTGTGAATGTAATGACAATCACTGTATATGTTATATTTATTTTACTATACTAAAAGAAAAAGTAAAAGAAAAAGCTGATGGGAAATTTATAATGAAAAAAATCATGTTGACAGTTCTGGAGTACCTTGATCAAAAAGAGAAACAACCAGATATTATGTGCTTCTTGATATGATTTGTGATCACTGACTGAATATTTAACTATAAGAAATTATGACTGAGTTTTTACATGTAATACTAAGGTTATTTATATATTTACATATTTCTAAGTGACTCAGATAGGGCTCAAATTTTCAATCTTTTTGCCTTAATCTCCTAAGAGTGCTGGGACTCCAGGTGTGTGTGTGTGTGTGTGCAACCATACCCCGTCTTAAGCTTCTGATTTAAAAAGTTTCGTTTCGAGATTACCTTGAAGAACTCTACATAATATAAAAATTGCATCTAGGATTTGTCATGAAATAACACAGTGAATAGGAGAAAGCATTTAACAGTATGGATGATGGCTTTGAGATAACAGACTGGCTTATGTCATTACACCATTCTCCCTCCTGGTGAATGTCAGACATTTTCTATCATTAAAGAAAAATCAAGATGCTGAGAAATGGCAGTAGAAGCAGGGAGAAAGTAGAGACTACTGCTATCATTTTTGTCATTCTCTTGTCTAAATGTTTCAACCATATGCATGAGTCTTGTTTATGAGAAAAAATAAGGATATTATATAGTAAATGAATATACATTCTTGTTAAATTTTAGGATAGGTTAACTTCATGATATTTCTTAAAGGTGAAAAACATTTTTAAGATACAGAACTTGTAGGATTACTGGCTTAATAATGTTATTGAAGTTAGTATATTAAAAGGTATTAAGGATAGAAAATTCAGAATATTTAGACAGAAAGATAAACAACTTAGTTTTTCAAGAAATTGGTTATTTTTTAAAATTAGTAGCTTCTCATCAAATCTTTATTTGTATCCTTTTCCAATAGATCTTTGAATTATATAGACAATTAGGTTTAGTAAAAGGCTTATGATATTAGACATATAAGAAAGTAGGCAAGGATCTGGGGAGATAGCTCAGCAGTATAAGCACTTGTCTGGAAGTCCAAGGGCCTGAGTTCAATCCCCAGTTCTGCAAAAAAAAAAAAAAAAAAAAAAAAAAAAAAAAAAAAAAAAAAAAAAAAAGAAAGTAGGCAGATAAATTTTACATAAATGTAAGTAAAACTCAAGTTCTCAACAATGAGTTTTATAAGAAAATTGTAATTAGTGCAACAAACAAAATTTAGTAGCTTACTGCTAAATATATTCAACACACACTACAGAAACCAAACTTCTAGCAAAATTTGTATTAACAGTATAGGTTCCTTATTTTATTATTTCTCTTACCTTCAGAGTTGCTCCCACCCAAAAAGAGTAGCAGGTGTCTACTGGCTTATTAGGTCTTCCATGATAACCATTCTGTTGCCTCATTATACACCATCTCTTTATTCTGTTCAGTTCTTTTTCTGAAAAAACTTCTTCTAGTTTACCCATCAGGCATAGCGATGCAATCCCACAAAAGGTAGAGCCTCCTGGTAATCAAAACCACAGTGCTATAAACTTCAGCTTAGATGCAAATATTGTAAAATGGTTGAGAAAAACATTAAATACTTCTAAAAAACAATGAAAAAATATAAATAGCAATTTCAAAATAATTAATAAACACTGAAATGTTCTATATTAATTTCTTGAGAATAGGTTTTAAAATAATTTAAAGCTAGAAAAAAACATTTTATTCATGAAAAAAGGACTTGGAATAGTTTTAAAAACTTGTTCAAAATTATACAGTTAATAAGAGATTTGGAACCAAATTCTAGGACTGGTAAATTACTGTCCAAGACTCAGTCACAAGATTCTCAATTTAAGTGTCCTAGAAGAGTACAGGTGGCCCCTTCTATTTGTGAGTTCTGCAACTACGGATGAAATCAAATGAGGATCAAAACCATTTGGAAAATAGTGGAGTATAGTGCTTAGTTTAGGAACACTTTGCAAAATCTGCACCAGGTGACAAACATGACACTGGCCATCTTTCAAACATAAACACAAACGTGGCCACCTTTTCTAAAAATGTGGAACAAAGCTAGTAAACTGAGGTATCACTGTACACTGAACAGACATTTTTCTTGTCATTTCCTTAATACAATATAATAATTATTTACACAAACTTCCATTGCTAGATATTATAATCCATAGACGATTTAAAGTAAATGGGAGGAGGTAGATTAAGTTATGTACAAATACACCATTTTACAAGACTTGAGCATTTGACTTTGCAAGGCCTAGAATGAGTAACAACAGGTATTACCAACTGATGGTAGACTATTTTACTCAGGAAATGAAGTCAATATTTTACCATAAAAGAAAAGAAACAGCATTTTCCACTGGTACTCTATGTTAATAACAAACATTTTGAAAAATACTTGTACTTCCAGTTTTATTACAGATTTACCTAGTGTTATGGCTTATATCTACATCTACCCCCTCCAAAAGCCTCATGTATTCATAGGTGGGGCTTCTCAGAGGGAGCGGGATCTAGGGGGTATGATGCTGGGATTAAGGGTTTGTGGTATCTAGATTAGTATCCTACTTAGATTAGCATAGTTCTGGGTGTGGCTGAATGGATTTACTCAAGAGGAAAGGCACACACTGGGTGTTCTCGATGAAATATAAAAGGACAGGAAGAACAGCAGTCTTGGTGCTTTCTGTCTGCCCTGTATACAGTGCTTTTTCTCTGCGATACTCCTCTGCCATGCCACCCTGCTTTGAAGCCAGTCATCTGGCTCTACAAACTGGGATCCCCCCCCCCAAAAAAAACCGAACCCTTTTCTCCTTTAACTTGTAGGTGTTAGGTATTTTTGTCTCAGCAACAAGAAAGTAATGAAGACCCCTAAGGCTTTTTATTAATTTCAGTATTTTAAATGGTTTATTTCTAATATGTCTCAGCCTCTACAAATGGTATATGGGTTCTCTGGGAATGGAACAGTGACATCACTATAAAAAAAATTAATGCAGCTGTCCTACTTAAGTGGTATTCCTGGGCTGGCCAAATAGCTCAGCGGACTGAAGCACTTGCAAGCAGGGAACGGCCCTGCCCCAGGGGCATGCTGGTGTCACATGCCTACAATCCTAGCTCTTGGAAGGCTATAAACAGGCAGATCACTACAAGTCCCATCTAGTAGTGAGATCCTGAACACCTTGTAGACCTTTCCATAAAATAAAAAACAAAGTGTATTACTGTCAGTGAAAATTATTTAATCTTTAGAATTCTTGAGGAAAATAGGAAAGAAAAATTTATCAGAACCTTTTACAATAACTTCTATTAACAAACTATCAACTGTATTTTCTTGTCAATGATCCACTAGTTTCATATTTTTTTTGCTTTTGTTTTCTGAGATAAGGCTACTCACTATGTAGTTCACATAGGCCAGGGAGATGGCTCAGTAGAATAAGTGCTTGCCTAGCAAGCGTTAAGGGCCTGAGTTCAATCCCCCGTTCTGCCAAAAAAAAAAAAAAAAAAAAAAAAAAAAAAAAAAAAAGAAAAAAAAGAAGTTAACTGTAGTTCACACTGGCCTTGAACTCATACTGATCCTTCTGCCTCATGGTCCCAAGTGCTGGGATTATAGGCACGTGCCATCACTTCTGGCATAACTCACTAGCTTCCATTTCTCCTTCATGATGGCGATGACTTCAGGTATTATTTCATTAAACATAATATCTCTAATTGACAGTATGCCATTTTTAAAACCAACTACCAAAAAGAAAGAAGAACTTAAGCACTAGATTTTAAACTCGTTTGGGCTCCTGCAAACAAATTGGTAAATTCAAACTAAAAACACCCTTTATTTGAGCATTACACTAGCTGTTGAAAGAGGTTATTCCAAAAGTAAGTTTGGGATCTGAGTGGTCAGAAACAACTACATAGTATACAGTCCATGCTTTAAACTACAACTAATTTGCAAACAGTTAAACTCCACTGTCCCTGAAGAACCTGGCTTTACACAGAATGTTAGAAGTGTTAAAGGCAGACATAAAAGTAGAAAAAAAACATAGTACATCTTGACAAGTAAGACATTAAGAACTGTGCATGGTGGCACACATTTGAAATCCCAGTATTCAGGGAGGTTGAAGTAGGAGGATTACAAGTTTGAGCCCAACCTCAGTAATTTAGCAATACATAACGTATTTCAAGATCTAAATAAAAAAGAAAGAAGGGGAATAAAAGCCTGGAGAAGTGCCTTAGTGCAAAGGTCCTAGATTCAATTCCTAGTGCCCGGAAAAAATGCTATAGTAAGAATATAACTAAAAGACAAGTACAATAACTCAGAAAAGATCAATGAACTCTATCATAAGAACATTTAAAGGATAATATCAGAATCTCTTCTCATAATAATGAACACAAAGGGCCAGCCAAACAGCTCAGCAGATTAAAGCACCTGCAAGCAGGTTCAACGGCCAGGGGTTCAATTTCAGGGACTGCCATGCCAGCCCCACCCCCAGGCACGCTGAAAGGGCAATTGAGACTGGGTGTGGTAGTGTGCACCTGTAATCCCAGCTCTTGGGAGGCTGTAAACAGGTGGATCACTACAAGCCCGACCTAGTAGTGAGACCCTGAACACCCTGTAAACCTTCTCTAAAATACCGGGGGGGGGGGGGCGGATGAACACAATTTGACCCTTAAGAGTTAAATTGTGTTTATTATGCCTTGGTGAAGAATACCTGAAGAAAACTTTAAGGCACATAACAGTAAGAATAAAGCACAGACAAATTAAATAGTAAGAGAAAATTTCCATGTGAATAACTAAAGTTGTCAACTAAGGTGATATAGTTAATGGAGAATCAATGTACACAGAATACCTCAGTGAGACAATACTACAGCAGGGAAGGACCACACAGATTCTCTCAGTTCTTCCAATTCAAGGTAAAGGAGATATTCCTACTTTTAGTTCTGAGTACCATGCTCCATTTATATTTTACCAGGACATTGGTTACAAATAATTAATCAGCCCCATAACATTATACAGCTCAATTTTAGGCATTCTCTTGCATTTATACCTGAGTATTTATTTCTCACAGGAACTATCACCTCTGAGATGTATACTTAAAGATAATCAACAATCATACTGCTAGAGATAAAGAAAACTAAATAGATTTGTAAATAAATATTTTATTTTATATTTAACACAAAAAGGTGAAACAATTTCAAGGGAACTGATTATTTAGATGAAATTAAGGTAGAAATATTTAAAAAGAATCATGAAGTAAAGTTAATTTATCTCAACTTTTATATTATGAATCTTGAAAGAAGCTTTATTTCTAGCAAAATAGGAAAATCTAATCCTTCAAGACACATTAACATTTTACCTTAAAATTGTTTTGCAATAGGAAAATCACTGGGATAAAAGCAAGTCAAATCAGATGTCCATGGCCTAGATAAAGTTTAATATGCTCATTTAGTTTTTCTGACAAATTAGCTATAAGCTAAGCAACAGTTGAAAAAGTACAACCTACCGTTTTTGCTGTACTTATTTCTGTTTACCAGAGCTTCTCTTGCTAGATTATCAGATCATCACATCTTTTTCATCCTTTATTACTCCACATACCACTACATGTTGTAGTGGTTTTACTAGTTTATTAGTTTCTCTGTATTTCATTTTGCAGCTCTAGATTGGGAAGTTAAGTTTGAAATATTTCTGTCAGTTTAATAATATAATTTTTGTGTGTGTGCCTTTTTTCTCTAATTCCCTAACCTAAATATTACTCATTTTTTGGTTTGGGTTATTTTTCTCCTTCCTTTAACTCATGTTCTCTTTTCCAACTGTTGCTTAACCCAGAGCCTATGTGCCAAAAATACTCATTCAGCCAGAGGGCTGCAAGGTGAGCACTAGATTGTGCCTTCTCAGAAGTTTTCAGAGCCATTATAGATTTTATCTGTGCAACTACAACTATACCCCTTTTAACCCTGAGGATGACCTATGATAATCTCTATTGAAACCAGACAAGGTTTGGGTGCACCTGGACATAAACTTAAGTAAAAACTGTTCAAGTTATTTTACAGCAATAACCTCTAGAAATTTATTCAAGGGTAATTTCAAGTTAATAAAAATGATATCCACAGAAAAAGTCAGCTACCAGTCAATGGCCTCAAAATCACCTGTGAAGAACATAATTTACCCAGAAAAGAAATACGGTGACCTGTGAAGAGACATAACAACATCTATATCTGCTTGAAAGTATTCCAAAACTTTATCTTTTCATCATATAGTCAATATGCAGCTTCTCCCTTCCGATACATCTCTGACACCAAATTTCCAATAGGGAGACAGATTTGAGTTTATAGCCACTAAGCTTCCCATGTCTTTGACAGATGAGCATACAATAAAATGTACTCTCTCTTTTCTTTCAATCTGGTGCCATAGTCTTTGCTTCTACACACACAAGGCAGTGAACCCTTGCTAGGATCTCTATGAAAAGCTCCTCCACACCCAATCTTATTTAACTCAGGCACATAAAAGAAGTGTACATATTACACTATGATTTCAGAGGAAAATCCAACACCATCTTCTTCTATCCCTTAGTGATACAAATATTCCAACTGAAGGAAAGAGTGAAGATGTGAGAGGGGACAGCTGATAGGACAAAGTCCCGGGGACACAGAATACACAGAATGTTAAAAATGTATTTTTACATGGATTTTTAATAGTTTCTAAACCACTTTCTCCTCTATTTCTTTTAACTTTAAAGAAAGATAATTATTTCTAATCTGTGGATGAGGAAACTCTGGCCCCAAGGTAACACAGTTGGTGTCGAGGCCAACCACCAAACGATGACCTGCTCCTCCTACTGCATCATACTAGTGAACACAGAGACAACAAATGAGCAAATACAATCTGCTCTGTTGAAGAAGAAACAGAAGTTCATCAGAAAGCCTACAAGAGCTAGGCTTGTTCTTTTTAAGGAGAATGAAAGCTTATTTACTTCCAAATGGAAATTTCAACTCTGAGTCAGGATACTGATGCGCTGACAAACTTAGTAGCTATTACGTCACTATTTTGTTTGGGCTGAAAGTAAAGAAAAATGTGGGGAGACTGTTAATATTTATACTGAATATCAGTTAAGCAGCAAATGCTTTTTATTAGTATAATTAAAGATAGTTATACTAAGATGAATAAAACTTTCCATCTCTTCTTGCATTTGATCAACATTTAAGACTGCACCTCTCTGATTTAGCCTTTTACTCTTATACAAAGAAAATAACCTGCTATTTTCTAGCTTAAGAAGTAATCCCAAGATATTTTCATATGGTTAACACTTGAACACATTACTAGACAATACTGTATAAACACTCTGGCTTGAATAATGCCTTAATGATTACTGACCCAAGAGGCTTCAAATAGTTACCAAAGTGTCAAAAGACAAAAGTAGGCCAAGGGACAGGATAACACTAAGGATTGAGATAAATTTCAGAGATCTGTACTGAAGAGACCATGATGTTTAAAGAAACTAAAGAAACATCACATGTATTTAAGATGTCTTACCATGAGATTCAAGTCCAGCTCCCTGTGCCAGCCCATTGTCATAGGACTGAAAAAGAAAAGTTCTGTTTAGTTTAATAAGAAATAAGTTGCCACTGTGTTCATTTTTGTCTTTTCTCTTTTATTATCTTCAAAAATATGTACTTTTCTTCACTAACAAGTAGAACCAATCAACTTTCAAAATACTTGATCCTCCACTGACTACGTACACCTAGCTCATTTTAAGAATAGACTGTTAAAAGATAGTACCTACATACTTAACTTCTGTCCAGTAAAAAGCTTTGACCTTTACTCCTTCCCCATTTGCAAGTATATATAAGTTGAATAAAAGTGTATTTTATAGTCATAAAACTTTAATAATCATGAAACAAATCTATTTTCAGCCAACTTTGGTTTTCTGAAATAATAGTGCCTGCTCAAATTTCAGATTTCCCACATATCCTCCAAAATCAAAACTAAAAAAAGACATGATCAAGCTTCAGACTAGGCATGGAAAAAGAAAATTAAATCCTTCTAAATTATTTTTCATATTGTTGATGTACATTTGCAGAGAGCAATGTATGAAAAATTATGAGTAAGAAAGAAGAGGGAAACTCAGTGTGGTGTCATGTGACTATAATCCCAGCACTGTAGGAGCCTGAGGCTGTAGGACCTCAAGTTTCAGTGCAACCTTGGCAACTGAATGACTTAGATCCTGGAAAGAAAGAGAAAGAAAAACAGACAGAGACAGAGAAAGGGGGAAAGAAAGAAAAAAAGAAAGAAAAGGAAGGAAAGGTGGGTGGGTAAAAAAGCTAATGAATAGTTTGAGACTCATATAAAATCATTGCCTAAAACAGAAAGCACATCCTAAGAGTGAAATTACAGTTAGGCCTTTCTCCAATATGTATGAATTCCAATTACTGCGGCTTAAATAATGGTTTACAAATGATTTCAATAGCAGTACACACAACAGTATTACTGTGTGTAATCACATAGAGTGTAAGTTCCATAGTCAATAATCATAGATATGTGTCATGAGTGACCAATGACACCTCTGTTGCTGCGTCTGTAGTGAATGTACATGATACTTAGTTCAGATACAGAGAGCTAAGGATGTGGCTGTGCCCTATCTCTAGTGATAAACTCACATGCAAAGAAATAAAAACCACTAATACTGGAAGTAAAATTGAAATCAGAGCTACAGAAGAAATAACTGTAATGGAAATGCTGCAAATACAGCTGTCTTAGAGGCTCCAGATATGCAGTGGGATGAAAGAAGTAAAAGTTAAATATCTACATGGCCAGATGAAGGAGTTGAGATGCAAAAGTCAGATATTTTAAAGAAGTACTACTGGCAAAACACGTAACAAGACTGCTGAGGGATGTTTCATTGCATTGAAAACACAAAGGAGAAAATGTTGAAGACTGATATAAACGTGGACAAGATTATGATCATCAGAAATATTGGTTGTTCCATTTAGTAACCTATATACAGCAGGAAGCTAAAAATATTGTTCAAAGATAATTTCTTAACATTTTTTACATTTAACATTAGTGTATTAAATATTGTTTTTACTATTAAAGCATTCTCTGTACATCTGTAACTGACAGCAGAAGTTTTTTATGTTTTGGCAAAAATTTTAAAGGTTATAAAATAATTAATATTTTCCCCCTTGATAGTAAAGTCACTTTGAATGATTTTTCAGCCTATATGGTTATCATTACGGTCTAGCACTGCCATCCAAAGTTAGTTTAAGAGGTGCGGTAAAATATAGCACTGATTCAAAGGCAGGTGCAAGGACCAGGGTTCAATCCCCAGTACCACACGCCATGCCGCATATGCACTGTGCCAGCCAATGAAACCGAGCGTGGTGGCACACACTTACAATCACAGCACCATGAGTCCAGGCTGCATAGAGAGACCCTGTACCAATAAGTGAATGAATGAATGATTAGAGGGCATAAAAAAGGCACAAGTCAACATAGTAGTGCACAAAGAGCACTACTCACCAAAAGAAGGGAGATAGGCTTTTTGAGGGTCAGCAAATAAAGGAACACATGAAAGAACAAAACTTAGAAACCAGAGGATTAAGATAAAACTTTGTTTCTGTCATAAAATCATAGAATGCACCATCATTTTCCTGCCATTAAGATAATCAACCATTAAATCACTTTGTTGCATTTAAAGAAAAATTGTGAAATTACTGAAAAAGAAATAAAAAAGTTCAGAGTGAAAATGGATAAGAAGAGACAGGCAAAGAAGAAAGTATACAAAAAAATGAACTACCTAAAGTAACAAAGCAAAACAATCAATGAGAATAGGCCCCAAAACTAAATTTGGCCTGCAGGATGCTTTTATACAGATTTTAAATTTTAAAAAATGGCCACTGTCACTCATAATAAAAGAAACGTGAATTGATGGTAGCTCATGCCTGTAGTTCCAGACACTAAGGAAGCTGAAGCAGACCGCTCCCAGGTTTGAGACAGCACAGGCAATACCTAGGCCCTGTCTCAAAAGTTAAAAAAAAAAAAAAAAGATGTCCAAAATTTTATTGAATTCTATGGAAAGGCTGCACAGAAACAGGCACTCTCCTACAATGCTGGGAATATCAACAGATTCATCTTTTTGAAGAGAAAACAGGATATGCCTAATGAAATTAAACATGCAGGTGGCCTTTGATCAAGCAATTCTACTAGGCCGAATGATATAGCTTTAAAAATACATTAATAAATATGCAGAAAATTATTAACCATTATATAATGTAATTGGAATTATATATAGCACTCTAATACTTGAGTCTAAGTGAAGAAAACAGTTAAAATAGAGTCCAAACAGAAACCCTTAAACTGTTTTTCACATAATTAATATACAACCATGTTAAAAAGAAAAAATAAATGAATCTTTGGTGTTAAGATTGAAATCTGAGGCATCTATGGTGGATCCAGTTTTTAATGACTAGACTGACAAAAAGATATAGAAATAGACTGTACGTAAGGGATATTTATTTGTATGCACAAATATACATAATACATTTCCTAATACTGCTCTCTGAGAGAGGGCCTAGAAATAATGGTATCTCACTAGCAATAAGCACACTTAGTACCAGGACTTTGATTTCTAAATAAGGAAAATCAAAGCTTCTTGAAGAAATGACTGATTTCAGGACTAATACTGGAAAACTAAAAGATAAACCTGAAATATTTGTACCAGAAAGCTAGTAGGTCCTTAAGAATAAAGTGAACAAGATCTAGAGAAAACATTCCTAAATGTTCATCTGGAACCAGTATCAGAAACAGTCCTGAGCAACAAATGAAAGGCAGGAGCCATCACAATCCCAGACTTGATACAATACTACTAAGCTATTGTGATCAAATCAGCATGGTACTGGCACAAAAACAGACCTGAGGATCAATGGAACATATTAGAAGATGCAGACACAACTACAAACACACTAAGCCACCTTATCTTTGACCAAGAGGCCAAACATGTTTACTGGAGGAAACATAGCCTCTTTAACAAATGGTATTGGAAAAACTATAGCTTTCTAGATGCTGAAGGCTAAAATTAGACCCATGTCTATCATCATGCACTAAAAAAAGTCAAAATGGATCAAAGATTTAAACAGTAAACCAGAAACACTAAATCTCCTGGAGGAAAATATATGTAGAAACTTTAAAGACATGGGGCTAGACAGAGAGTTCATAAACAATAAACAAACATACTTCAAAGAAACAACTGGAGTCTCATCTTTCATGAAAAGTTTCTGTACATCAAAAGGAATCATCAAGAGAGTAAAAAGAAAACCCACAAACTGGGAAAAGAAGTATAGCTAACTGTATCTCTGACAGGCCTTCTCTCAGAACATACAAAGAATTTTTAAAATCAGGCCTCCAAAATTCAAAGACCCAATCAAAAAATGGGCATCTGAAATGAATATACTCTTCACAGATGAAGAAACAGAAGTGACGAAGAAACATGAAAAAAAGGTTCAACATCATTGGTTATTGGAGGAATGCAAATTAAAAAAAACACTGAGATTCCATCTCACCCCAGAAAGAAGAGATGTCATCAAGAAGTGAAGAGGGTTGGCCAGACAGCTCAGCAGACTAAAGCGCCTGCTTAGGCAGAGTGCAGTGACTGGAGTTCAATCCCCAGCTGTGTTGCTGGCCCTGCCCCCAGGGCATGCTGAGCCCGTGACTGAGACTGGGTGTGGCAGCACCTGCCTGTAATCCCAGCACTTGGTAGTCTGAAAACAGGAGAATCACTATGACTCCAATCTATGTAGTGAGACCCGATAGATCCTATACTAAAATCCATTAAAAAAAAAAAAAAAGACCAGAAACAAAAAAAAAAAAAGGAGTGAACAAATAAATGCTGGAGAGGCTATGGGCAAAAAAGAACTCTTCTCCACTGTTAGTAGGAATCCAAACTGATACAACCACTATGGAAATCAGTGTGGAGCTTCCTCAAAAAACTAGGATTGGAGGTCTCATTAAATCTAGCTATTCCCTTCTTGGGTATTTTTCCAAATGAAACAAAAACATTGTATTACAGCAATATACACGCAGCACAATTTGTCACAGCTAAATCTTGGAAACAACCCAATGCCCATCAACTGAGGAATGAATAAAGATGTGGTATTTTTTACACAAAGGGAAGATTATTCAGCTGTAAAAAAGGACAAATTTGAGGCTTTTATCAGTAAATGGATGAAACTAGAGATCATATTCTTAAGTGAAATAAATCAGATGTGCATGTGCAAAAATCATATTGTCTCCCTAATGTAAGAACCTGAAAGAGTAAATGAAATCTAAAGGGAACAACAGATGCTGTCAAAAGGGGGGGAATTTAATCAAAAGGAAGGAATTACTGAGATGAGACAGGAGAGGGAATGGGGCAAAGAGATGTATCTATGTATGCATTCAGGATGGCTTGGATAATTATACTGTGGATTTCTGCTTGTCTGTGGAAAGTAGTGGTTTATGCTTAATTTTCTTTTTTCTTTTCTTTTTTTTTTTGGCAGAACCGGGGATTGAAATCAGACCCTTGCACTTGCCAGGGAAACACTTATTCTACTGAGGCATCTCCCTGGCCCCTATGCTTAATTTTATTTTTGGTTGGTTTTTTTTGTCCATTTTCTTCCTCTTCGTAATTTCATACATACATACATACATATATATATATATATATATATATATATATATATATATATATTCTTTTTCTAATTTTGCATGCATATATCTGATAATCTAAACAACTAAGTTGAAGACAACAAGATGCAATATAACAAATACTGTTAAATTCATATTATTTTGTTCAGTGAAATTCTGTATCGTTTCTAATTTTTTTATTACTATTTTCTATTCTCTTAAAAAAAAAAAAAAAAAAAGAAGAATATGGGACCAAGGAGATAGCTCAGTAGAATATGAGCTTCCCTGGCAAGCCCAGGGGTCTGAGTTCAATCCCAGGTTCTGCCAAAAATAAACAAACAAAAGAATAAAGTGAACATATCAAAAAGGCACTGAGGGCCAGTCAGATAGCTTCGGAGATTAAAGCATCTACCTAGGTAGATGCAGAGGCTGGAGGTCTCTCGATTCCCAACCTACAGTGCAACTCCACCCCAGGGGCATGCTGAGATGGCCACTGAGACTGGGATGGTGCATACCTGTAATCCCAGCACTGGGGAGGCTGATAAACAGGAAGGATCACTATGAGTCCGATTTGTGTAGTGAGACCTTGTAGATCATGTGCTAAATATGTTAAATAATAAATAAGATACTGAACAGGGTTGCAAAGGTTCTCATTAGCCAAATATGAGACAATATAAACATCAAAATAGTGTAATAATAACAAATTCCATACTGATATAAACACGTAAGAAAGGAGAAAGCTTTTTCAAACAGTTTCAACTGATAGTTGTAGGATGGATGCTACAGCTGTAAAGTCATTGATGCATGCCAGCAACACTACAGGGTAACGTATGAAAGGATATTTATAGTTTCCAGATATCAGTAATGAAATACTGAATAATTACAAGAAAACCCCACTAACTTTACAGAGAAAACTGGCATATACCACCTCAACCAACTGAGAAAATACAGGGCAGATCAACAAACTTTATGTTTAGACATAATGCAATGAGAAAACGGTACTACTTCTGTACTATTCGTGGCAAATGTGGCCCAAAAAACCACAATTTCTTATTAATATTCCTTTAAGAGTTTCTTTCTGCATCCATAAGCATTTAAAAACATGTGCTACTGTGTATTACACAAGATTTGATCCAGTTACTCAGTAAAACCAACTCCATTCCTCTAAGAACATACACTTCCATTTTGAGAGATGCTGAAATTGTGGTTGAATTAGTTTTACATATTGTAATTAACAAAATAAAAAGCTTCATATTTGTAAAGTAATAAACCTACAAAGAAAAACTTCTATGTTCTGCAGTTTTATCTATGAGGTGACACAGAGCAGAGGGTAATTCCATCTCAGATTGAGCTTTCTTTACCAATGCCTGTAAAGGTGGCAAAACTGTAAGAATAATATTTCTACTATTATCCTTAAAATAAATGGTATATATTTTTAAAAATCACATGAAATGATTACTTTTTATGGACAAGGAGTCAATTTACTCTTTAAGATTATTTCTAGACCAAAAAAAAAAATTACTTCTATTTGTGAGCTGATATATGATATACTATACTAAGAAAGCTATCTTAGCACTATTATTTCCAAATTTTTGGGAGAAGAGATGAGGCACACATTATATTGCAGCATGAGCAATAATAGACTAGCCAATTTTATCGATATAACTCACCATACTTCTTCTAATATAGTTGATGGCTTTTTCCATATCCATGCCTGACCAGTTGTTGAGCATATAGCAAATACAGGAAGCACAGTACACAAATCGCATGTCATTTTCACTGCCTTCAGGTACTGCACAAAAACTAAAATTGTAATAATAATATGATTTTCTATTAATATTGGACTACAAGGTTAGAAACAATTTCATGTTTTTATTCATGAAAACATCACTCATTTAAAAACCATATTCTAATTTTATTACATAATAGCAGTATTTACTTGAATGATATAAAACAATCTCTCAATCATTACTGTTTCAAAGTTTGATTTCTGGATAGCATTACAACGACCATGCTACTCCTTCCCAGGTGCTGCTCCTGTGTTAAATTTATTTACTCCTAAGAAGGGAAGCTGTACTACTGTTTTGAGAATTAATGGCAGAAAAGGTAGCAGGTAAAAACCATAGATCTGGTGAGTCATAAGAATTCCTGCTTGTGTTTTTCTGTGTGGAATTTCTTTTAAATGTATTTGCAGTTAACGAATGGTTGATCAATGATACCGTGTCTCCTTATAGGTCTAGTTTTTAAGAGGTAATATTCTGTGTTCTGCTGGGCATGGTGGTGCATGCCTATAATCTCAGAACTTGAGAGGCTGAGGTAGGAGGATTAGTGTAAATTCCAAGCCAGCCTGGGCTACTTAGTGAATTCAAGGCTGCACTACAAGGCGAGGTTCTGCTTCAGACCCCCATCAAAAAATCAATCTATGTTCCGTTACCTATTTATTGTCTGTAAACAAAGATGAGGTGGCAGAAATTAAGGACAATGTAAGTCACATGCTATTTTAGGTAAATATTTAGTTTTATAGTATTCCCAACTGTAAACTTATTCATATGTCTACATTTATTTCTCTCTTTAAAAGCAGTGCTTTGGGCTGGGGAGATGGCTCAGTGAAATAAGTGCTTCCCTGGCAAGAGCAAGGGCCTGAGTTCAATTCCCGCTTCTGGGAATAAAAAAAAAAAGTGGTGTTTTGAAAACACTAAAAATAAGAGATTCAGATGGAACATAAATGTAACAACATACTAGAGTTTGTTTTTGGTTCCTTCCTTAGCATTACCATGACTTTATCACTTTATAAATTTAAAAATAACAAGAATGATTTTATTATTATTTGCAGTCAGGAAGACTGACCCAGAACCTTTGCACTGAGCTATATTCCTAGTTCTCTACTTTTTATTTTGAGACAGGGCTGCCCTAAATTGCCCAAGGTTGGGCTCAAAATAATGATCCTATTGCTGTAGCTTCCTGTGCTTCCCATACCCAACTTAAAGAGAGAAAATAATAATGTTATTTAAGACAGAATCTTAATATGTAGATTATGCTGGCCTTGAACTCATAGCAATCCTCCTGCCTCAGCCTTACAAGTCCTGAGATTACAGTAAGAAAAATTATTTTTCACTTAAAACTATTAGAAGATTGTTTAGGCCACAAAAATCATGAAGAAAGAGCAAATTAACTCTTTTCTATCTCTTGAAAAACGTTAAACTATTTACATGTAGACACATGACATTTAAAGTTCATCTCCTCCCCCATTAGAATTTTAAGGCACAAAAATTCAGACTAACTATACTCTAATTTCAAAACAGCCTTTTTTACAGGCTAAACTAACAATAAAGAGTTCTACTGTAAAACTACTTTATTTTCTCACACACAAAAAAACCTTGAACATTTTTTTGACTAGGCACTTAACCATGTATATACAAACTTCCAGTGGTTCTAATACTGTATAGATTTAAAAATAAAGATCTAGTGTCCCTTTTATCTCCTAAACACTCATTTCTAAAAATAAAAGGAACAATGAATGACTCATACCTTCCATCTTCCAGCTGAAGGGCTTTCAAGCCTGCTAAGCAAGCTTCTTTATCTACTCGGCTTAAGTCATCTCCGAGAATAACTAAACATGAGAGGCCAGTGTAGGTCATTGCTATGTGGCCACTATCATACGGATGAGCTGTTCCAGGAGTCTATATTAAAACATGAATATTATGTTAATGAATCAAAATACAAAATTAATTTCACTAACCAATTTGATATGAAGCTTTAATAAACAGGAAACTTATATGCTGCTTGCACTAAACTGTACAGATAATCTGACGGAGAAAAATAAGCCTCCATTTTTATGTATGTCTCAATAATACATTAACTATGACTGCTCAAATTCCAGACTAATCTTTTTTTTAAATTCTGAGTCAGGGTCTTGCTGTTGTCCAGACTGGCCCCAAACTTGTCAATATCCTGAGTAGCTTGGATTGACAGCCATGTACCACTGCCAGATTAAATAATTTTAAAATTCAGCTTAGAGAGCTCAAAGGCTATCAGAATAGTTGTATTTGAATAAATCAAATTATCTGAACTTGTACTTGTAACTAACCAAATAATATCACTTATAATTTAAGTCTTAAAAAGTTATTATTGAGTCTCTAAGCAACACTAGCACTTAGAATACCAAAAACAATACTCACCCCCAAAAAACTCCCATGAAATGCAAAGAGCTCAAGATATTAAAATCAAAACTAAAAATAGAAATAAAATGATATAGCTTTTTCTATTTAGGGTTCATCTGACTAATTGTTTTCAAAGAGTATTTTGGAAAGCCCATGCTCTTACAGAGGGACTAACTAACTATAATACTAGAAATCGTAGAGCTGTGAAAGCAGACTAAGAAGCTCCTATTAGAATAACAGGGGATTAAGTTGAACTGTATTAAGTGTTTGAAAAAAGATAACAGTTCTCAAAGATTTCTGAATTTTTATAAAACACAACTCTTTCCAGGAAACTCTACAAAGACAATGGAAGCTGGTAACTGCCACAGACAAAATTTCAATCTAAAAATGTTTTCCTATGCTAACACAGTATTATACTCCACAATATATAAAATTGTTAGCATAGGAGCCAGGGAGATGGCTCAGTAGAATAAATGCTTGCCTGCCAAGTGCAAGGGTCTGAATTCAATCCCTGGTTCCACCAAAAGGAGACAAAAAAAAACCCTGCTAATTTTATAAATAACTTCAAATACTTAGTTGATTCTATTGGTTATTTTAAAAAATATTTCATTTGAAAAATGTAGAATGTCATGTTGTACAATTTATCCCTCAGTTTAAAAAAGTTTTATTTTTGATGGAGTAAGCATATATGTATACTTGATTCATTTTCTTATAGGCTTCCCGTTAGTTTGGATTTACCAGTAACTGATTCAAATACTAAAGTAACTGTTCAAAATACTAGACAGACAAAATAAAATTCATATCAAGGTATGGGTTAACATATATTTCTCTACCTTCTGTAAGTAAATGTTAGTTTCTACAATCACAGAGAGGCATTAAATTCTGGCTCTACTACTTACTGGCTTCGTACCGATTTTCCTCACTGCGGAAAAGGGAGATAGTAGTAACTGTCTCATAAGGTTACTGTGAGGATTAAATGAGTAACTGAAAAGATATTAGTTATTTAATAACGAGATGCTTCTTTAAATGGCCCCACAAATTTACCAAATAACTTGTCATCAAGGCATCCTCCATCCTAAGTCTCTCTTTGGGTACTCTTGGCTATTCTACTCCACATTTATAATATACTTCTTGCAAATCTAACATATTTCATTTTCTTGTTTAATTTTTAAGTGAAACAACTGTTATGTATACATTAAAAAAAAAAAAAAAAACCCTGTATAGGCACAGCAGCTGGAAGTTCAATCCTCAGGCTTGCTGTGCTAGCCCCACCCCCAGGGCATGCTGAGATGGCAACTGAGACTGGGAGTGGTGGCCTGGGTGAAGGGTCTAGTAGTAGACCCTTCCACAAAATAAAGAAAAAAAAAAAAACACCCTGTAGGGAACCCAAATATGAACCAAATGTACAGCTCAACGTTAAGGGCAAATGAGAGATCTGAACAAGTAATTACAGCACAAAAAAAGACCACTGTAAATGATCAGGAAGGAGATATAATAATTCATGGGGATTATAGCAATTCTTCTATGCAACAGAAGAGTCTGAAATAGGTACATGTAGAGAAGGCATTACAGGTAAAATATAAAAGCAAAGCAGCATCTAATAATAGAGTACACATTAAAAGACCACGAAGAAGTTAACAGAGAGTATGATATTTATGAATAAAATCAGTAAGAAAAGTGATCTGGGAGAACCTGTTAATATTTCTCCAAAAGTGGTATATGACTGCTAACAGTACTGGTGCATTTATCACTCAAGTCTATGGTCAGTAAGTTGTGTGGTGATTTCTGAAGAAAAATCAGTAAGGCTATTTTTACTCATATATTGTACAATGTGTCTCCTGGACTCTAAGCTACACACTAAGTGTCAACTCTTGCTGCCCTGTGTTATTCCACCTGGAGTTTCTAGCCCCTCTTCCCCTTGAGAATTCAGATGAACACCACAGCATGGAGTGAGAACCAGCTTCCCCAAATGATGACATGGTCCCAGTGAATTAAGGTCTGAAAATGTGGCTCATATGAATTTGCCCTTAACCCAAGGGCAAGAACTGTTTCTTTAACTCTAATTACTTTTTTTTATCTTTAGGGTTGGCTGCAGTGGGTGCACCTTTAGTCTTAGGTGCTCAAAGATCACTTGAACTCAGGAGTTTGGGCAAAACAGAGTGACACCCACCTCAAGAGAAACAGCCAGGGCCAGCCAAATAGTTCAGTGAATTAAAGCGCCTGCAAGCAGGTGCAGGGGCTAGGGTTTTGATCCCCAGGCCTGCTGAGGCAGCAATTGAGACTAGGTGTGGTGGTACATGCCTGTAATCCCAGCACTTTGGGAGGCTGTAAACAGGAAAATCTCTACTAGTCCAATCCAACAGTGAGAACCCAAACACCCTTCCCTAAAATACAAAAAGAGAGAGAGAGAGAGTGAGAGAGACAGAGAGAGAAACAGCCAGGTGTGAACTCTGGGAGTCTGAGGCAACAAGGTTAAATGCAGACTGGGCAATTTGGGGAATTAGTGAGACCTTGTCTTAAGCAAAAAATGGAGATAGCTCAGTGTGAAAGCCCTGCGTTCAACCCCCAGAACCCTCTGTATTATAAAAAAGTTAAGTAAAACTAATCAAATAAATAAAATGTCTTGGCGGTAGAGTTTATTCAAGGTAAAGTTACTACTTCAAGTAACGATGGTATCTATCTATATGCTCTAATATTATACCATGGTCATTAACAATATCATGACAGCAAGCTATCCTGTTCATTCTAATTGAAAAGACCACCTTTCTTCAGCATGGGCTTAAGGTAGAAAATGCATGTATGAAAAAAAGAAACATTTAATGAGTCTTTTGTTTCAACAGTCCCTGAAAACCACAAAGGGTTTACATTTCCTGTGGCAACATAATGGTAAATTCATACGACTCTTAGTAGAAAGCTGATCTACAGTTCCAGAAAAGAGAAAATTGAAGCGGTTCCACACAAAGAAAATTGAAGCAGCTTCTCTATTGTAGACTTTCTTCAAAATACAATTATTCCAAAAGATTAAAGTATAGAAAAACCGGCAGCCATCTTTAAATGGATATAAACCTTGATATATTCAGTAGAATCAGATATTGGCTTACTGGATTATAATCAATACATTAGAGAATGACCCTATCAAGGAGTAAGTTTCCATTTTGTGGAGACTCTTTAAATAAAAAAAGTTTTTCTCCGTTTTTACTGTAGAAAAATACTGGTGATTTTGTATACAAATGGAATACCTTAAGTTCTGGGTTGGTTTCTTTGAAGAAGAAAAAAAACTTCACTTTATTAGGTCTCTCACTGCTTTTTATACCAGCATGGGCTAATTTCAGAGCCTCTGGCTACAATATGGAGGAAGTTCTCCCTGTTGTCATAAAGGTCATGCAATTAATCTGGATCTGCAATCATTGGTGTGAGAAGAGTGTTTTCTTCTATTCCTAAATCATGAGAACTGAATGTGAAGTCCTATGTAACACGCGCAAGTTTACTGGTTTCTCAGAAGGCAAGGAAAATAGTACTTAAGTGCTTTATTTCCATTTTATTCAGGAAACCACTAATAATTTTTGCACACACACAAGCAAATGTTTGATAGTAAGAGAGACATAAGTTTTCATAACATCTGACATAAGTTTCTGCATAGATATGGACTATAAATTCTTCCAGAGAGGGAGAAATAGGTTCGTCTTGGGAGATTTCAGTTTATACAATATTCAGCCATAAAATCTTCCTACATCCCTTCTACCAACCAAAAAAACTAACCTTTGATGGATTGAATGGAATACCCAGATATGAAGAGCCTCGGAAACCACAGCGATTTAGATTTGATCCTAGAAAATAAAACGTGCTTATTTAAAAATCACTTTAGTTTCGTGCAGATTACAAAGTAGTTTAATCATACAATTATTCAGAAACAGTATTTACTACCAAATTTTTCCTATCATCACTATTTACATGCTTGCCAAAGTTGACACCATTATGTCTGGCCCCATTCTAGGTGCTTCATGGAAATTTCATTTGCTTTCTGTACCAGTCATAGACCAAAGAGTAATTATCTATAATGTACTTTTTATCTGTAGCCCATCTCAACACATACAAAATACTTTCATACTTTTTCTATATGGTCATTTTTCACTTGATCAACATGTTCAATCGCTCATTCTGTAGAATAGAAAATAAGCAGGAGGAATGTTTGAGCTGGGTGTGGTGACACATGCATGTAATCCCAGCACTCAAATTGAGGTAAGATCAGCTGGGGAAAGAGATCAAGGCCAGCCTGCACTACATAGTGAGGCCCTGTCTCAAATAGACAGACAGACACTCAATGTAATACTCAGTAATAGAACAAGGCCCAGAATCTCAATTTCCCATCCAGGACCTTTAACTTCAACCCAGTTTCTTTACATATAAAACTAAAGCTACAAAGTGCACTACAGCCACAGAGAAAGCATGACCTTTGTATTTCAGTATTAGACTTTGTATGAAATACGACAGACCTTTGTTCTTAGTTCTTGGCTCTGAACTTCAAAGTGTACTATAAGTTAGCCCTTATTCTCCACTCATCCAAACTACACTAATTCACATTTTTTTCTATTTGTAAATTTTAATTTTTATATTAATATATTGAAGATTTTTAAGTTTTTACCCATATAACTATGGTTTAGTAGCTATTAAAAATCGGCATGATAGATATATAGGATAATAACATTATCAACAGAGCACAAGACACTGCTAATCAAATTGGTTTAAAAAGTCTTTGACGTGAAGAAACTACTTTCTCCTAAAACTGGCACATGGCTGGTGAAGATAGATCAGTGGACTAAGCTCCTGCTTTGGCAAGCACAGGGACCAAGGTTTAATCCCTGGTCCCCTACACCACACAACCCCACTCCTGTCCCCCATCCCTCCCTCCATGCCCTGAGTAGGCCACAGAGACTGGGCATGGTGGCCCATGCCTGTAGTACTAGTTCAGGGAGGCTGAAAACAGGAGGATCACTATGAGTCATGCCTGTACCGTGAGACCCTGTAACAAATACATAAATGAAAAGAAAAAAAAAAAGTCTGCCTTTGGGCCGGGGATATAGCTCAGTGGCATAGGCGCCTGCCTGGCAAGTGCAAGGGTCTGAGTTTGATCCCTGGTACTTCAAAAAAAAAAAAAAAACCAAAAAAACAAAAAACTGGCACATGACTAATTTATAACTTTTCCACTCTTCTGCTTCTTCAAATTGAGTATTGTACTTTAGTCAGCTTCTTCTCGTGAAATGTTTAAAACAGTAGTTTATACATTCTCTCAATCAGATAGGAACCCTTAATTTAAAACTCCCCACCATTCATCTTCTCCTTAATGACAAAAACTTTATTTGAAAGAAATATTACTTGTGAAAATGATTTTAGTGAAGATGGTGCTCTTAACTTTGTTAAACTGGTAAGCACATACCTCTAATCCAACTACTGGGGATCTAAAGCAGGAGTGTATCAAGTTCAAGGCCAGCATGGGAAACTTAGTGAGTCCCTGTCTCAAAACAAAATAGAAAAGGCTAGGAAAGCAGCTCACTGGTAGGCACTTGTCTAGCATATATAAGGCCCTGGGTTCAATGCCTAGTACTAGTAACAACAAAACAAACAAAAAACTGATCCATTTCTACTTTTGATAGGAAAAGCTCTAATTTCATCTTGTGACAATTCTGTCAGGGCTCAAAAGAAAATTTGCTTCAAGTAAAATTTCTCTAGAAGTATATAAAATAATGGCATTTATTTGCTCATTTGAGTATTAGGCTGGTTAATAATTCCTAAAACACAACAGAGATATTGATGTCAAAATACCATATAGATAGGATATGCCTCTAAGAGATCAAGGCAGGACTGTGAATTTGAGCCCAGACTGGGACACTTAACAACTTACTGAGACCTTGTCTCAAGATACAGAAGGCCTCAGGCTGTAGCTCAGCTCAATCCCCAATACCACAAACAACTTGTGCCACCACCAGAACCCCCAAAATATGAGTAGAAGACTAGGGTATAGATACTTAAGAATCAGCTCAGAATCTTATTCTTTCTAACACAGTCTTTTTGGTAACAACCACTCTGAGCCAGTTTTCTTGTACTGCTGACCTAAGAACAGTAATGTATCACAAGTTGTATCTTCCTATTAAGGGCTCAGATTTGTCAGACTGTACTTTAGTCTTAGGGCTTAACAACAGTAACCAATTAAAATCAATTCTATTTTATTGAAAATGAAGGTAGGATTATTAGCTTTTGTTCTAACTTAGTAAGGAAAATTTCTTCAAAATAAAAAATATCTTTTCTCCCCTTTAAAAAAGCAGAATGCATACTGTCATATGGAGAAAGGATTTATAATCTTAATCACCAGTGACAGTATCAGAAAAAGACAATGTAATATTTCTTTGTTTCTGAATTGCCAGTGTAAAAGAAATTTTGTACTTCAGTATAAATAACATAAGCAACAAAAAGAGAATGTTAACATTTTTTTAAATGGAAAGTTGACTAACATTAAATGCTGTATTACTCAAGAAAAAATACTCATTAAACTGAATTAACATTCACACCCTTAAATTCTAATGTTATTTTAAAATGATGTTCATTAAGCAGTAAATTTTTACTACTCATAAGTTTGTTAGACATTCCTTTCTAGTTCCTGTCAGGATTTTCTAGCTTTAGGATTATGTGTTCCTTTATAATTTTATGGTTTATCTTTTTCATGATATTAAAGTATGAATGCAAGTCATTTTAAATTTAAACTGGATACATGATTTAAGTTTCTCCAGGCAGGTTAAACTTCTCTGGAGGCTATTAAATAGCACCACCTAGTGTTGCTACTTGGCAGAAGCAAAACAGTAACAGGTCCTTGAAAGTGGTTTGTCTAGAATTTTAAAAAAGGCATACAAGTCTCACGTCTCTTCACAGACCCGCAAAGAAACCATGTAGAACCTGACAATCCTAAAAGAAAACCAATGAACAACCATTGAGTTGATAAATGCATCCTGTACTTTTAAAAATATTTTTGTATCTTTTATATAATTATTTGGTACAGGGTCTTATTATGCAGCCTCGACTTGTATGTAGTGCTCCTCCTGTCTCTCCTCCCCAATGCTGGGGTTACAAGCGTGCACCACCACTCCTAGTTTTGGTGGTCAGCAGAGTGCGCCCAGGATTCTGGGACTACTCAGCAAGCAGTACCAAAGATTGAACTTAGGTCCTTGTGCTTGTTATGCAGGCACTTAGACCGCCGAGCTCCAGCATCTTCTACTTTTCTACAGCCACAAAGGCAAACTACTTGGACACAGGAAGTAGTTTAGATAGCAAAATATCATATGCATCTGATTCTTGCCTGATGAATGGGTTATATCCTACATTAAAACTTACTATTAAGTTCATAATAAAACTGTATTTCAAGTATTGAGAGAGGACATTTAGATATTCTTTAAAAAATGGTTATAAACATATAGAGTAAGTTTCAAAAGATTTAAATCAAGGGAGTTACTTTTCATAACAAACTGCATTTCCTCTATTTAAAGAGATAAGTATATTATGAATGATTACAGTAAATCCAAAATTACATTCAGGTTGTTCTAATGAAAGACAATTCTTGGGCTAAGCTATCACCACATTATTAATGTTACTGCTTAAATATAGTTCAAAACAGGATTTGATCATGTTAACTTTAAAACTGACGTTTTATAAGTTAAGTTTCTGCCTCTAGCAGAATGCAAGTGAAGTACAGTGTGATCTTATTTTTAAATGCACACAGATATTCTATAAATCGATAAGTAATTCTTCACAGGTCTCAGGAAACACAAGGTTTATTCAACTCCTTGTTTAGTGTTGTCAAAACCCAGCAAGGATAATTAAAAACTCTATAATTACGTTTTTTTTTTTTTTTTTTTTTTTTAACAGCTATGTCTTTCACATATCTACTTTTCTAAAAAGGCACATTTATTCAGCATTCCTTCCAACTGTTACATTTAGCAACCAACATATGGGTGGAAAAAAAAAAAGAGTCCACATTCAAACCTTTTGTAAGAATGCTTTACACAAAACAGAAACTAAATAGTTTTAAAGTTAGTCACAGATATAGTGTTTAGGTTGTTCTTCCCATAAAAAAATACTGCCTAAAACATGTCTTCTTTCTAGCAGCCATATTCTGCCATTACTGTGCTTGGCCACATCCATAAGTCTGCTGTTGCCTGTAACTTCCTGTCATTTCTCTTGTCTCCTCTCCTGCTGAGCTCCGTTTCTTGGTAGTAATTAAAACCTGCCTCTTCCCTAGCTGCTGCTGGAACCACCACAGCTACTGTGGTTTCACGGTTTGGCAAAGTGCTGGCCTCCACCACCACAGAGCTTCCTCTTTTCACTGGTCCAAAATCTAAATACTGACTGTTGTAACTCTCAAAAATCATTGTAGCTTCTGCTATCTGTAGAACTGCTTCTACCATTACCACACCCATTCCCACTGCCGAAGTTACAGAATCACTTTGATTCTTTTGGCTAGAGAAGTACTAGCCACCTCTTCTTTTGACAGGGCTTACCTTTCATCACAGCTGTGCCCATTCACTGTATGGTATTCCTGGATAACAATCTTACCCTTGGCATAAAAGGAAAGCTCCTTTCCTTTCCATTGCCTGTCATCCATGATGTCAATTACTTTTATTTTCTTAGACTGTTCAAAACAAACTCATAGGTGATGCTTCTCAGTGTCTTCTTTTAATGCCTCCAACAAAGACCTTTTTTCAATTAGTGGCATCTAATCTGAGAATCTTGTCCTGAAAAAAAATCTTTGGTTCTACAACCCTATGGCCACCATGTGTGACCATGCACTTGTAGCTTTGCCTTGCCCACCTCCTTTAGTGGTCTAAGTGTGTTCTCCATTGCTTAACTGGCTCCTTGAACTCTCATCAGTTATTTCAAAGATCACCACTTCAATGAAGAGCTTCTACAACTGTCTGGGCTCTTTAGGACACTGACACAGATACAACAGTAATAGGAAAGAAGACTTTTAAGGATGCTTCCTCAGTGGCGTCTAGCAGCATAAACAAATAAACTAACAAATGCATTCCTGTCTTTTTTTTTTTTAATTTAAAAGATTATGTATAAAATCAGGCAAGCCTTCTCCACTGCTGGTGGGAATGTAGACTGGTGCAACCATTATGGGAATCAGTGTGGAGACTCCTCAAGAAACTAGGACTGGAAATCCCATTCAAGCCAGCTATACCCCTACTGGGAATTTTCCTGGAGGAACTAAAAACATCATACCTATGTTTATAGCAACACAATTTGTGATAGCAAAATCTTGGAAACCAAGATGCCCATCACATGAGAAATGGTTGAAAAAGATGTGGTATTTTTATACAATGGAGTATTACTCAGCTGTAAAAAATGATAAACTCAAAGCCTTCATACTTAAGTGGATGCCGTTTGAAGACATACTTATAAGCAAAATAAACCAGACCCACATGTGCAAATATCGTAGTCTCCCTAGTATAACTCAAAAGAAGAACTGCAAATAGAAATGTGTAACACAATTAAAAGGAAAGCGAGAACTTGAGGATTGGACAATAAGGAGAAATGCTGAGAAACATGACAGAGGCAAGACCATTCACGTATACACAGCAGATGGGTAAGATCTTGAGAAACATCAGGAGATTTTTGAAACTAGCAGTTAAGTGGTAGGATTCTCACCCTGACTATATGTGCTAATACCTGTGAATCAAGCAACTGCACTGAATTTAACGAAGTGTAATAGAAGAGTTACACTCCAAACGCCTGCCATTCTCATCTTCTAAATATGTACTTCTTGTCATGACATACCAGCTATTACTACACTGCCCTTTTTTAAAGGGTACTAAATGAAAAATAAGACAAAAAGGTGTCATAAGACAGTTATGCTGCAATGCTACTATGCTGTACATGGATGGATTTCTAAATATGTAAATATATGTAAGTGTTCATTCCTATTTTTTTCTCTTCTTCATATTCTGTATGGACTTAGTCTAGTATCTCAATACTTGATGGAAAATACATGTTCCATGTTATGCATATGATGTCTGATATTTAGACTAACAGTGTGGGTAAACTGAACTGCATATGTTGCATGGTAATGAACTTCTCTTCTGGTGAGTCAACAACCTAAGTTTGCAGATCAAAAATTGGAGAAAAAGAAAGACTGCAAGGTCAGCCAACATTTTGGTAGCCTTTAAGGTCAGTGAAGACTCAGGACATAGGAGAATTTGTACTGTAACATCATGTAATTCAGTAGTGCCCCCAATTTTCTGATCAAGGAGATTATGGGGCCACAGAGGAATGCGATCGATGATGTATAGTGTGCCTAAGTCATATGGAGAGAAAACTTTCTCTCGGCTTCCACAGAGAGCAAATTGGTCAAGCAATGGCCATGACTCATCCACAAAGCTGACACTGACAAGGGATCTACAATGTGTGGTACAGGGTTACAGGATAAACCCTGAGGGTACCTGACTGACCTTATCTGATACAAAAGTTACATTTCTTGTTATATAGGTCTTGCTCTAACTAGGTCTTAACCATCCAGCAGAAAAGTATAAAAATGGAGGTATATAAAGTAAAGTCACATTAATATTCTGAGCTGTGAATGGCTCAACTCAACAACTTCTGTGGATAACCTGTTTCTATTGTGGACTGGTGATCTGTGTTAGATTTTTTTTATTTAAAAAAATTTATATGTGTGTTTGTGTGTGTGTATACACAAAATTAGCCATCCATGTTTTAAAAATCTGTAACATGTATCATTGTATGGTACCCTGTTTATGTCATTTTTTTTTCTTTGTTTTTGCTTCTATTTTTTACTCTTCAAGTTAAAATATAAATAAATAAATAAAATAAAATCAGGCAAGCCAGTAACAAAAGGTTGATGGAATATTTTCAGTCATAGAGATTAGAGACTTTAGCGAATGGATGGAGACATAAACAAACACCATGATAAAGAGTTTTGCAAAAATTTTTGATCTACATTTCAACAACTGAAAACAGTAATTTTTTTTTTTTTTTTTTTTGTGGTACCGGGGATTGAACTCAAGACCCTGTGCTTGTCAGGGAAGCACTTAATTCTACTGAGCTATCTCCCCAGGCCCAAAGATGGTAATTTTTAAAAAATGTAGTTTGCCTCAGCAATCACATGAAACCATATTTAAGCCTACTATTTAAAAATGTAGCAATCTGAAAAATAAACATGAAAATTATTAAATATTTAATTTTTAATATTCAATCTTGTTTTTAATTGCCTAATTTTACGATTTACATAAAGATATCAGATTTATTTTCCTTTAAGAACTTCAGTTATTGTGACAAAATACATATAACAGAGAAACACATGTAATAAGAAGCATGTGTTGTATAGATTAAGTACTAATTAATAAGTATATTAAAGAACTAGAAAATAAAACTTCATTTCAGTCTTAGCTCTAAAATTAACTAGCTGTATTACTGTGGACAAATAATACCTCTTGACCTTAAAATCTTTATGTGTGAAATAATGGGCTATAAATACATCCTTCAAGAGGAGGATGAAAAGGGCCTAATGCTCCAATGATCTAACAGCACATTTATTGCTAGGAGGTAACCAAGATCTTTATAACCCTAGGATTAACTGGAGGCCAGAGTTAATTTTGATTAAATATTCACTATGTCTCTAAGTGCCAAACATGATAGCTTACACTAGGGACCTATATACTTACATAGTAAAGTAGCCCTGGGACTTCAAGGTAGATCCTGGCATTTCATTCTGACTTTTTCTTTAATGTCTGTTTGAGATCTCAATGAGTCTCTTAATTACTCTGCCTCTGTTTTTTTTTTTCAAGGTAAGGTGAAGAACAAATCTGATGATTTATTCAATAGTGGTTTGAAAGTGAGAAAATATTAATATTTATGTCTGTCTGCCATTAGCAAAATAATCAATATTTATATATAATCATATAACCTTAATTTTTATTCCTTATATTTGTTGTATTTTAAAGGGAGGATCAACCCAAGGCTTTTTCTAATGTAAAAAAATATAGAAAAACATTTATCATAAATGTCCAAACAATAACTAGAAAACTTAATATATCTCTTCCTATATCTCCTATCTCTGCTCCCATCCTCCACAGAGATTTTCTATGTAGCTTTTCAATTTTCCTATACATTTATAGTATGTTCATTGACCTTTAAAACATCTGTGTATTTTATTTATTTTTCCTGAGATAGGGTCTTTTATCCAGGCTGGCCTTGAATTCCTGGGTCCAATCCTGCCTTAGCCTCACTAGAAGCTGGGTAAGAGGTGTGCACCACTACACCTGATGCTCCACACAGGTTCTTAATTCAATATTTAATCTTATTCAATAGACAGATTTTTCTATCAGTACATACGTAAGGCTACCCTATTACTTTAATACTATTGAGTATTCTTTACTAAATCACAGTTTAATTTTTTTTTTTTTTTTTATATTTAAGCGAAGAGACTACAGGGTGTTCTGGGTCTCACTACTAGATCAGACCTGGAGTGATTCTCCTGTGTACAGCTTCCCAAGTGCTGGGATTACAGGTGTGTGCCACCACGGCAGGCCCAGGGATTGAGCTCCTAGCCCCTGTGCCCGCTTGCAGGCATTCTAATCTGCTGAGCTATTTGGTCAGTCTTTGGTTTATCTCTTTTACTTTTGATAAACATTTATTTTGCTAACTTGTTCTTGTAACAAAACATACAAATATTCCAATGCAACAGTTCCCAATTTTTTTGGCACCAGGGACCAGACTCAAACAAGATAATTTCTCCATAGTCTTATGGCACAGGTTAACAACAAAAATACACATAATACATATTCATGCACATCCTCCTGAACAATACATTACACAACATCAAGTACCATTGCCTTGTTAAGTCAGTAGACTTGTCAACCTGGATTGTGTCCTGTGGTGACTCATTAATCTTACCTACCAACTGTGCGTTAACATTCTCTGCTATTTATCAATTCATTTACTTATAGTTCTAGCCATGACAGGAACACATAGCTTCTGAACTACAGCCTATCCTAAAAGTTTGTTACAAACCTCAACAAGTAGGCAGAATCAACTCTGTTCCCATAGTAAAGGCATCCTTTGATTTAGCAACAAGGTTAGCCACTAAGAATGATGGTCTCAGTACAGATACATTTGATGAAATGGTGGCCTTCAGTAATTACTTTTGTTCTTCTTGTTCAAGTTACTTTCATGTGGAAAAACTCCAAAGGCTTATCTTTCAATACTGGATGTGTAGTCTCCACATGGTAAAGCAGTTTACATTTTATACATAGTGGACTTGGAAAAAAAAGAGTATGAATCACCTTTTGCAAAGAACCCAGAATTTAAGTTGGGATCTTGGTATTCTCTGTAAAGTGCAGATTTTTTTGTTGCTTGTTTTAAAGTCTTCTGCTGTCCCATCACTGGGTCTTTTCTCCTTTTTGAAGATTCTCTCCCAGTGCTGTTTGTTTTACTTATTTCAGCTAGGGTTGATTATGGGCTTTATAAAACTTATGACTAAGACAACTGCATGGCATGGAAAAAGGTACAGATGTTAAGTGATAAATAAAATAACAGGCAGGCCACATATGTACTATAAAATAAGCATTCATTTCTGACTTACAGCCTGCCACCACATGTAGTGGTACATCAACTCATTGCCACTTAAAGCCTGCCACCAGATGCAGCTTGTCACCTGTCACTCACTGATAAGGGTTTTGACATGAGTCTGCAAGCAATTGATTTATGATGCAGTCAATTCTCTCTACTAATCTTAAGTCTGCATCTGCAGCTGCTCATTAAAATAAGCATTATTGCCCCAGCTCCACCTCAGATCATCAGCCTTGAAATTTTCTTAAGGAGCACAAAACCTAGATCCCTTGACTACTCAGTCTACAGTAGGACTCTCACTCCTGCCAGAGCCTAACGCCACTGCTCATCTAAGGAGACAGGGCCCAGGTGACAATGCAAGTGATGGGGAAGGCTGGAAATACCTGGAAACTCTGTTCTTTAACTGTTGCTCATTCCCTGGGTGTGGGTGAGTTCCTAAATCCCAGGGTTTCTTAAAGTTAGTAATGTTGCCACAAATTCAGTGATTTAAAACAAAATTCTGGTCAGGGAGATAGCTCAGTAGAATAAGCACTTTCCTGGCAAGCACAAGTTCAATCCCCAGTACAAATAAATAAATAGATAGATAGATAGATAGATAGATAGATAGATAGATAGATAGACAGACAGATATAGATGAATAAATAAATAAATAAATCTTTCACAGTCCGGAGCATAGAAGTTCATAATTAAAGCATTAGCAGTCCTGCTTTGTTCTAGAGACTACAGGAGAACATGTTTTAAGTCTTCTGCTGTGGGCACACATTCGTATTCCTTAGCTTGTTTTATTATTGTGCCTCTTACCCATCTTAACATAGCTTTTTCTAATGTCTAGTCTCTCCCATATAAGATCCTTATTTCCACATATGCATGCACTTTTATTCCAATTAAGGTCAGATGATCCTCTGAGTGGGCATTCTCTTCTGAAGCCACTATTAAATCCATAATTGTAAATATTAGAATATATCAGAGTAAAAAACCTATACTTAGGGGATGGGGAAATGGCTCAGTGCAGTAAGTGCTTGCCTGGCAAGCACAAAGTCCTGAGTTTGTTTCCTGATAACCACCAAAGAAAACAAAACCTATATTGTTAATTTGTACTTCAAAAGGCTATAACAATTTGTACCTACATTAGTACATTAAAGTGTTCTCTTACACTCCTGCCAAATTTTAAAATTTTTGGCTAAATCAGTGTGTTGATAAGTATAAAACAATGTAACATCGTTTCACTTGCATTATCCCAATTTCTAGCAAACTTATTTTTCCCCAATGTGGCCATCTCTACTTTTTAAAACTACCTACTCCTATGTCTCCAAAATTTCGACCCACTTTTTCCTCCTCAAGATTTAATGTGTGTGTATGTGTGCGTGTGTGTTTCTAGTAGTGGGGATAGAACTTGTGCTTGCCAGGCAGGCACTTATGCTACTGAGCTATATCCCCAGAACTTTTCTTTTCTTTTTCTATCTTATTTATTTGTATTTTAGGGAAGGGTTTACAGGGTTTTCAAGGTCTCTCTACTAGATAAGACTCATAGTGATTCTGCTGTTTATAGCCTCCCATGTGCTAGGATCACAGGCTAGTGTTTCTGTTTTAATATTTAAACTTTGATCCATTTTGACTGTAGTTTAGTGCACGGTGATAGACATGGGTCTACTTTGAGCTTTTAGCATGTGCAAAGCCAGTTTTTCCAGCACCATTATTAAAGAGGCTATGTTTCTTCCAGTGAACGTGTTTGGCCCCTTGGTCAAAGATAAGGTGGGTGAGTGTGTTTGCAGCCGTGCCTGAATCTTCTAATCTATTTCACTGATTTTTAGGTCTGTTCTGTTGCCAGTACTGTGCTGACTTTATTATAGTAGCTTTATAGTATAACTTCAAGTCAGGGATTATGATGCCTCCTGCAAAGTTTCCTTCATTGCCTAGGATTGTTTTTGCTTAAGTGTCTTCTGATTCCAGATGAATTTTAGGAATGTTTTCTCTAAATCTATGAGGTATGTTAATGGTATTTTAACCAGGACTGCATAGTGTCTGTATACTTTTCCCCTTTGTTTAACTGCTTGCTCTAGTTGGTGGTTCTTCTGTTGTTCTTAAAGTTGTTGTCATTTACATCTTTCTAAAATAAATGTCAGCGAAGTGGACTAAGAGCCTGCTTAGGCAAGTGGGGTTACCGAGGTTCAATTCCTAGCACCACATGCCACGTCATCCCCACCACTGGGCATAGTGGCACAGGTCTGTAATCCCAGTGCTGAGGAGGCTGAAAACAAGAGGATCACTATGAGTCCGTGCTGTGTAGTGAGACCTTATACCAAATACATACAAAAAATATATAAATAAAATAACTGCCAATCCTCTTTGTGGGTTGGTTTGGTGGTCATGAATTTCTTTAGTTGTTTGTTGTCATGGAAGTATCTTATCTCTCCATTAAATTTGATAGATTGTTTAGCCCAGTACATCAAGCTTGGTTGGGAAGTTTTCTTTCTGGACCTGAAATACATCACCCCAAGCTCTTCTGATTTGATGGTCTGTGTTGAGAAATATGCCATGATTCTAATGGGCTTTCCACTGAGGCGATCCCTTTCATCTACCAGCTTTTAATATTCTGTTCTTTTGTTCAGTTTCTGGCATCTTGATTACTATGTGTCTAGGTATAAATTTATTTTGATTATGGCTAGTTGGAGTTCTACATGTGTCACTTATCTGTATATCAATTCTTTTCTCATGCTTGGGAAATTTTCTGCTACTGCTTATGCAAATAATCTTATGTCATTTGTGCTTACTGCTGCCATTTCATTGACACCCATTAGTCTTAATACTGTTTTTCTTTGCATCATTTGTAGTTGCTGAATTGCTACTTTCTGGTTTATTGTTTTTAAGAGCTCTTTCCTTTCACGTTTACTAGACACTGCACTTCTGTCTTCAAAGTCTGAAAGTCTATCTTCAGGTGTGCCAGCTTTCAATGGGATTCTTAATTTCCTGGATGTCTGTTTGATATGTTTCATGCATTCTCATCCTTTCCCATATTGTTCACTGAATGCTTCCATCACTGTTCTAGTCTCAATTTTTTAAAATCTATGCCTTATTTTAAATGTGCTGGGCAATTCTTTCATGACTGTTGTCCTTTCTTTTTTGACCCGAGAGATTATTTCTGAGCTGATTTCTTCTACAGCCTAAGAGTTGTTTCTTTACTTCAGCTGCTATCATTTCAGAAATTTTAGGTTTGTGACTTCCAAATTCTTTTATATTTTTGTCTCCTGGACTTGTTCTGGGTGGGCTGGAGGTCTAAGATTGCCTTTTGCTCTGTTTTGACATTTATGAAACTCCCAATGTTCACCCAGATTCAACAGCAAGGTGCAGGGTGTGGGTCAGCAAGGCTCCCAGGACTGTATGTGTGTGGGGTTCAGTGTGGCTTCTGTCATGGTGGTGGTGGGGACAAGCTGCAGTTCAGGAAGACTATGAGGATGATGGTGGTGGGCCTAAGCTCTGAAAGGCTCTTGTCTTGGTGCCAGTGTAGAGGGCTCACCAAGGCTCCTACAACCACTTACAGGGGGTAGGCTGAAGCTCAGTTATGCTCCAGAGGTAGTGGTGAGGGTGGAGCAGAAATCACGAGGTCCCAATAGCTGTCCAGTGTCTGCCTGACTTCTGTGATGTTGGGATATGCCACCACAAGTCAGTAAGGCTCTACTTATCAGGTGGGTGTGGTCTTACCAGGCCCTATAGCTTTCAGGTGTCCACACTCCTTCTGTGATCTTGGGACAGAAGTTCCCATGATGGTGTTTGAATGTTTCATGGATTCAATTTCTTTCCTTTCTTAGGCATGCATGATTTCCATCATTTTCCTAAGCTCTTCAATTTTTTTTTTTTTTTTTTTTTTGTTTCTACTCTAGACACACTGGGCAAGTTCTTCATTTTGATTATTTTTTATCTGAGAGTTTATTTCTCTATACTCTCATTCATTTGTTTTGTTTTGTTTTAAACTTTGACTGCTACCATTTCAGAAAACTCTGGTATGTGACTTCTGAATTTCTCTGTCTTTTTGTACCCTGGACTTATCTTGGATGAGCTGGAGCTTCTAGCAAACTTCTCTCCCCTCCTTGTATTTCAGACAAGTTACCCTGGAGCTGTGTGTCATACAATGTCCATGCCCTCCTCTTGCACATGATGAGGATGTTTACAAACTAAGAATCCTAGCTCTCTGTTGAGTCACTAAATGAGACTTCTAAACTTCTCAAGTTGACACAATGTATCAACCAGTACAATCTACAACTCTCTTATTTCAGATTGGCTGGCATCAGGGTTTATATCTTTCCCTTTTTCCAATTATCTGATTTTTAGTTGATTTTCTCTGAGTAGCTCCAATGTAGCTTGTCCTCTATTCAGGCACAATGAATCTTTCCCACTCAAATAACTTTGTTATCTTTAGTCATATAAATTTTTTCAGCAGTTATATAGTCACAATGTATCAGTTTTTCCTTTATGGTGCTCAGGTTTTATAAGTTTCCTAAGGTTTATGTGGTATACCAAATAATGAAAGCAATGAGTTGCAGAAGATACTACCTATTGTCTTCAACTGTTCTGCGAATGAGAAGCCACACAATGCTCTAGATAAATGTGAAAATAAGAAAAAGAAAAATCTACAGAAGTTGTAGATGACTAACAACATAATATTTTAGGCAGTAGGAGTTAAAAGACAAGACATACTTCCTCTTCTACAAGTTTACAATTTAAATGGAAGTAAAAATATTTCAAGGAGCAAAAACACAAGAAAAATTAGCTGTACTTCAAACCAATGAAGTACATGGAACTGACAGCACAATAGGAAAGACAATTTTGATAGGTCTCACATATACTGCACCTTATAACTCCAAAAAGTTTTAAGCTTTTTAAAGAGCATGCAGCGAACAAAAGTACATCTATTAAAATTATACAACTTTATGAAATTTTGAAAAAAATTTAAAAATTTCTTTGTATAACCAGTTCTCACCTAAAGAAACTGACCCTGACTAGTACTAAGAGTCCCTCTTCCTTGTAGTCATACTCCAAAACTTCAGATAATTTATACCATTTTGGGGGGGGGGAAGGCGTACAAAACAGTGAGATATTACATAGTGCAGATTGGCCTTTCACCAGTATATAGCCCAAGCTGGTCCTGGCCACACAGTGATCCTTTTGCTTCAGTTTCCCAGTAGCTAGTATTACAGGTGGGTGCCACAATGGCTAGCTTTAACTATTTTGTATTGTAATTAGAATATACTGTACATTTCTCTCAAAACATGTTTGTGACATTTATCTAAATATATATATATAACTATAATTCTTTTATTCTCATTACTGCATAATATTCCATGGTGTAAATATGCTAATTAACTATCCATTACATCAATGATGGATTTTTGTACAGCTCTTATTTCTCTCATGAAAAATACAGTTATGATCATTCTAGTCTCTTTTTGGGTAAACACATTTTCATTTCTGTTGAACAAACACAACAACAACAAATATAATAGAGCTACATATTTACAATGTTCATTTAATAAACGCAGCTAAATAAATTTTCCAGTTTGCTATGTTTTGTCAATATTTTTCTTCTGGTAAGTAGTAGGTAATAAATGCTTATGGGAAATGTGAAACTTAAGATAGTATACACAATAACACATTTAAAACAAGAGAAATAATGAGATAAAGGCTTTAAAAAGAATATGAATGCTAATATTAAAATCCATTTCATTAATAAAATAACAGAGTGAAATAAAAACATTAAAGAACAGACCAAACAACAGCTTAACCATGGAGCCACCACATACTCCTTTAAAGTGGAAGAATACGTTAAAAAAAAAAAAAAAGGAAAGCAGAAAGCAAGGCAATAAATAATATTCTGGTACATATTCTCTCACTAAAATATTATGGTTTTCACTTTTTATGGAGACCACAGTTATTTTATGTCAGGAGAACAAACATCAGTAACATCAAAATAATATTAAAATAATTTTAGCAAAAATTTTTCTGTGTGATATGTATGAGCACTGACTATCTGTAAAATACTTAAGAAACTGCAGTATTTTATTTGATCACAGCCTATGTTTTTAGGGAAAAAAACAAACACAACAACAACAAAAGCAGAACCTAGCATTTGAAGTTTAAAAAAGAAATACAGACTTTCACATAAAACCAGTAAAAATAACTGGCCAAAATGGACAAACCTAAATTATTTTGTAAGTGACTAGGAGTATGACCTGGCCTCAGACACAAGTTTCTGGACATGGACAGTCATATCTTATGATTTACCACAAAAATTTTCCCCAGGTTTATCTCAGCACCTTTAGAAAAAATTCAATATACCCTATCCATCCATATGTCAGCATCTAAAACTACTGATCAAATTATCATATATGCTTCTTTATGTAGCTGACAGAAAGTTACTGGTTATATATCAAATTCTTTTAGCTTGAAATACTTAACCCTTAACAGGAATTTTTAAATTGTATAATTTTTAAACATCACATACAAAAACTATAAGCTTTTAAGAACAAAGTACAGGACTGGAAGGCCGGGGAAATAGTTCAGTGGAATAAGTTTTTGCTTGGCAAGCACAAGGTCCTGATTTCGATCCCTTGTACAACAACAAAAAGAACAAAGTAGAAAGCCACAAATAACACCTAAGGTTACCTGTTAATATACAAAACCTGCATTCATTCACTCATTCATTCATTCATTCATTCATTCATTCGGTACAGGGTCTCTCTAGGCAGATAGGACTAGGTGATCCTCCTGTTTCAGCCGCCACAGCGCTGGGATCACAGGCATGCACCACCACACTTGGTTTAGGAGGCTGGCCAAGCGCACCCAGGGTTCCAGGGCAGGCACAGCATGCAGAACCAGGAATTGAACCTGGGTCCTTGTTCTTGCCAGGCACTTAGAACACTGACCTATCTCCCCAGCCCTGAAAACTTCATCTTTTTAAATAAAGCTTTTACTTATTAAGTACCCAAAATTCACTGGATGAAGATTTATACATGATCACTCTAGTTTATTAGTTGAGAAGTACTGACTCTTATGAGGCAAGTACATTGTAATACTGACAGCAATTGTATGACTTCCTAGGATTTATTTTTATTTTTAGTGGTGATGGGGATTCAACTCGGGCTCAAACAAGCTAAGTACATGTTCTACCAGTGAGCTACATCCCTAACTTTGCTTAACCTCATTAAGATCAGAATCTCTAATATGTATATTTATGTTAAGTATTTTACACTTAATTGTTTATAAAACATGTATACTAGCTTGTCATTTAACTTACACATTTTGAAAATACAATTAAAAATTTTAGGTTTTAAGAAGTATAAAGTGCCTTTAAAGAGCTTTAAAAAACAATTAAAATGTTAATTAAATATGACAAGAAATTGAAATGAAACTTTTTCATGGCAAAGAGTTTTTTACTGCAGAGACAACAGAATGGTTGGGAATGAGGGAATGAAAGTTATGGAACTAATCATACAAACACCTTGAAAATAATAATGAAGTAGTCATCAATGTGGAAGTATATAACATAGTATGGTACTACTATTGTGAATCTCAAATCCCAAATAACTCTAAATTGTCTTCTCAAGACATTCGTATTAAACTCAAATGTTACCTAAACAGGAGTGTCACATTCCAAGAAAAATACAGGTATATAAGTATATATCAAGATCTGTTAATGCAAAACATGTTACACCAAGTATAAACTAAAAACAAAATGATAAAAACTCACTCACTATCTTCTGTGGGAAGAACCTGCAGGGAGTAAATCCATTCTATTATATCTTCTTTGTTCACCACATCTAAGGAATCCAACATATCTAGTCCGGAGAGTGCAAAAAACGCAATTGTCAACCTGAAAGAAAAAAATACAAAATTCATCTTAAATGTTGATTCAAAACCCACTCTACTTTTACAATAATTTAAACAAATTACCACCTTGGCAATGCCAATCCCCATAATTCTTCAAATGTAAAAATACCTTAAAACCTAAGAAACATTTGGTGGCTAAGAAATCAATCCTATTCAATCGAAGCACTTATGAATTCACCAAAGTCAACATAGAATCACTGTAACTTCAAGAATAATTTCTTACATTTAATCACTAACAAGCCAAACAGCTAGTAAGTAAAAATTCACAAAAAAATGCATACATACCTCAAGGAGACTAATAAATGTCTGGAAGCTATGGCTACCACTTGGAGCACCTTTTGTAATTTTAGAAGCTTTAATGTAATTTGAATAATCTTATGATATCTCAGTAAAATTTTTCCTTTTCTGATGCATACACTTTTTGGCAGAGTCAATTTCACTGATTTGCCAAGAGCAGTTATACTTATTTCTTAAGTAATGCTAGAGTCTATTTTTATTCAAATTTGTTTACAAATAATATTACTCCTTGGAAAAAATGAGTTTTAGAAAATAAAGAATAGTTAGAAATATAAACACAAATGAATTTCAACTCTATTTTCCCAGAGCAGAACACTCTCTGATCCAATAACAAACTATAAGGCAAACAATAAGGCAAATTCTAAAGGAGAACCAACCCCTCCAACTCAAAACTCTAGACCTTACAATAAGTCAAGACGCTAAGCCTTGTATCTTTGTATAAAAAAAAAATCAACTTAAAAGTTGCATTTAAAATAGTTCCTTAGAATAGGCTGATTTTTTTTTTTTTTTCGTTTTATGTATTTGGTACAGGGTCTCACTACACAGCTTGGACTTGTAGTGATCCTCCTGCTTTCAGCTTCCCCAGCGCTGGGATTACAGGCTTATCCCAGCTGGCACTCAGGGCTGGTGCAGCATGCAGGATGAGGGAATCGAACCCTGGCCCCTGCTCCTCTAAGCTATCTTGCTACCCCTAAGAATAATTGCCTTTATACTGAGATACAATCGATAATGTTACATAGTCTAATAAAATTCTTAGAAGCAATAGTAATAAATATTTCCAATTATCTGGTGTACACTCTTATAACAGAACTATCTGATGAGATGTATGCTATAATCTTTTGAAGAAAGTCTCAAGAGAAAACTAAGGCTTGATCCCTAAGCCCTAAGGACTGAGGTATCCACTGTGTGTAATAAATGATGCAGCGGGGATAAGATTACCTAGATTAGCATTATTAACTTTAGGAAAAGTGCAAAAACAGTCTTTTTTTAGGACACAGTTCTCTGATTCTTGGTGGGAAAGACTGGCACTCACTAGACAACAAAAGGAACAATCAATAATTGATTCCACCCAAATTTCAAGTGCAAAAACTAAAACCAAACCACACCTGGTTGGGTAACCTAAAATCCCAGCATTCGAGAAATCAAGGCAGGAGGATCACCCTGAGTCTGAGGTTAGTTTAGATTACACAAGTTAACATTCCCATTGCTGGGATATATTCACAACTTAAAACATAAATTTTAAGAGAATTCAGGCTGTGATTATCAGGCTCCAAGACAGAAAGGCTTGACAGGGAAAAGCTGCTCTGTTCATGGTGGCTAGGGAGCAGATCAGAGGAACAGTGCCAGGGAGAAAGGAGCCAAGAACCTCAATGAGGTTCCTTCTTCCATGACCCATCCAGATAAATTCAGAAATAGGCTTTATTAGTATCCTAGGCAGCTCCCAAACCAATACACTTGACAGTTAAGCTTAACTATCACAGTTGCCAACTAAGCATCTAGAAAAGGAGACTTGTTGGAGCTACAGAGGTAGGGATAGAAAAGAGGAATCTCAGGATTCCAGAATTGAAAAATTTTCTTTCTTTACTTTTTAATTTTTTTGTGTTCTTGTTTTTATACAAGTGAGAACACTGTTTCAAAATTTTTATGGTTTTCTTCTATTCTTGTGTTTCTTCCCACTCCTGATTGGAAGCTCCCTTGCTAGTTGGTATCTGCTTGTCACTGAGGCTGTTGTGCCTCTTAGCAAAGGTGACTTCTATCTGGCCCTTCCACTGGCACTATTCTCTTCCACTTAGTAAATAGGTCTCAGGCCAAGTCTTGGCCTCTCTTCCTGCCATATATCCAATTATATGGAGCAATTCAAGTAAATCTTTCAACCTCGTCTGAAAGACATGAGTCCCTTAGTAGTAGTTTTAAGAGTTCAGAACTCCTAGGGAGCAGCCTGAGGAAGTATCTAACTTCCTGACCTTAGTGGTAGATCTGTGCTAGACTCAAGGTCTTCCCTATGAGAAGTGTACTTAGGAGCAAATACAGGATGCATCCTTGAAACAAAATCCCCTTGCCAGGACTTTTTTCTAAATCACTTATTTATTTTATTTTACATAGTAAGCATTTCTCCCTATTCTTTATATAAGCTTCAACTTCTTGGTCTGGGACACCCAGTTGAAGGACATCTTAACTATTTTTTACCATCTAAGTCTCCATGGAAAGCAGCCAGAGATTGATCATTAGTGGGAAAGATATCTTTCATCAATTCATTCATTCAGTAGATAATTATTGCTGACTGTTTGCAGTATATGTTTCTGAAGCATATGAGGCTTTTCATCATGGTTGTGCATGGAGTTGGACAGGAAGGTTTTCCTGAGGTGAAAATGATTGATCAAAAACCTGGACGCAAGTAGGGATTTTTCACCAATGAGTAGGAGATAAAGGAATTTCCGGGTACAGAGTGATGGTCAGAGACTAGAATGGTGGTGACTGCTGAAGAACTAAGAGAAGTTCTGTGTGGCTGGAAGATAACTTGCAACAGAGGAACGGTTGGCTAGAAATGAAGATAGAGTTTGGAAGGAGGCAGCTAGTGAAAAGGTAAGAAAAGATCTCTTAAAAACTAGGATGCAGGAAAAATAATGCATCACCTGCAAGATGATGCAAAGATGAACAATGTGAGACTAATAGGCCATCAATGAGAAAGGAGTCAACACAAATGATATTAAAAAAAAAATGGGCAGAAGTAACAGAAAACTTCCCAAATATGAGGAAACAATCTGACATACAAGTAACTGAACATTACAGAATGCCAAGTAACCTCAACCCAATTAAAAATACACTGAAACATGTAACAGTCAAGATGCCAGAAATCCAGCAAGAGAATAATATACTGAAAGCTGCTAGAGAAAAGAAACAGATCACATTCAAAGGAAAACCCGTAAGAACTACAGCTGGCTTCTCATCACAAGCCATGAAGGCAAGAAGAGCATGGAGGAGAGTACTTCAAATCCTCTATGAAAACAAATTCCAGCCCAGATTATTAGACCCTGAAAAACTCTCTTAAATTTGATGGAGAAGTGAAATACTTTCATAACAATGAACAACTAAAGAATTTCATGATAACAAAGCCAAACCTACACAGACTAGATGTTCTGGAGAGAGACCACAATGACCAGAACTCCACAAATGAGAACAGAAGGAACCCACTAAATAGGGCAAACAATTAAACACAGGACAAAAAGGAGTAGATAACAGCAGGTAAATAACATGTCAATGGTAAGACAATATATCTCAATTATAATCATCAATGTAAATGGACTCAATTCATGAATTAAGACAAATCGACTAACACAGTGTATTAGGAAACAAAATTCAACAATATGCTGTATACAATTTTAGTATATGTGCTGCCAAAGCGAGCACCATGCTGTATACAAGAAACACACTTAACTCACAAAGAAATTCACAGGCAAAGTCAAAGGATAGAAAATAATACTACAAGGCCCAGCATGTCACAAAAAACCAGGGTTAGCAATCCTGTTCTCAGACATTCTCAACTTCCAAAACAAAAGATCGAATGAAATAAATAAGGCCTATCCACTGCTTAGGGGAAATACTCAAAAGGAATACATAACAGTCATTAATATGTACACACCAAACATGGGACTACTCAGTTATATAGGATAAATATTAATGGACATGAAAAATCTAATATCAATTAGATTAATTAACAGGAGAACTTAAACACCCCATTATCCCAAAAAGACAGGTGAAGCAGACAAAGAATTGGCAAAGAAATAGGACAACAAAATCAGAGTTTGGAACAAATGAACTTAGTGGACATATACAGTGTTCCACCCAACCACAGCTGAATATACATTTTTTCAGCTGAACATGGGTCATTTTCTAAAATAGACCACATACTAACTAGTTCATAGGTCATGCTTAAGTGTATGTCAAAAAAATAAAATAAAATAAAATAAATTATCCCACATATATCTGACCACAGTGCAATGAAACTAAAATAAATGACGAAAGAAACCAAAAGACAACACCCTACTCAGCAATCAATAGGTCACAGATGAACTTAAAGAAGAAATTCAACAATATCCACAATTCAATGAAAATTCAACCACAACTTATTGGAATTTATGGGATGTGATGAAAGCAATTCTCAGAGGGAAATTTATAGCTGTTAAGTCACACATTAGGAAAGCAGAATGGGAACAAATAAATACTCTAATGCTGCACTTCCAATGTCTAGGAAAGGAAGAGCAAATCAAACCAAGTGCTCAAAGACAGGACTGATTAGAGCAGAAATTAACTCAAGTGAGATGAAGAAAACAGTTCAAAGAATCAATGAATCAAAAAGCTGATCATTTGAAAGATTAAATAAAATTGATAAGCCCCTACCAAACCTCATCAAAAAGAGGAAAGAAAAAATTCAAATACAAGCAATAAGGAATGAAAAGAGTAAATCACCACAGACCCAGTGGAAATTCAGAAATTATCAACAGCTACTTCAAGAATCTTTGCACTCACAGAATAGAAGACAGAGAAGAAATGGACAGATTCCTCAAAAAGTACAAATTGCCAAAACTGAATTAACAAGACATAACAACTCTCAATAAATATGAAATGTAATAAAAAAAAATCTACTGAAAAAGAAAAGTTCAGGTCCTGATGGATTCATAGCTGAATTCTAGAAGACATTTACAGAAGAATATAATTCTTCAGTGAAATTGAAAAGGAATAAATCCTCCCAAAATCATTCCTGGAGGCAAGTATTATACAGATACCAAAATCAGGGAAAGATGCAACTAAAAAAGAGAACCACACGCCAATATTCCCCATGAAAATAGATGCAAAAATCCTCAATAAAATACTAGCAAATAGAATACAGCAAATAATCAAGAAGATCATACATCATGAACAGGCAGCGTTCATCCCAGAGATGAAAGGATTGTTTAATATATGCAAATCTATAAATGTAATACACTAAATCAATAGAGAAAAAACTAAAAACCACATGACCATCTCGATTGATGCTGAAAAGGCTTTTGACAAAGTCCAATATTCATTCATGTTCAAAGTCCTACTAGAATACATTGGCCTCTACTTCAATCTGATAAAGCCACTTATGAAAACCCAATGGCTAACATAATTCTAGATGGGGAAAAACTGAAATCTTTTACTCTTAGATCTGGTATAAGACAAGGATGTCCTCTACTACCACTCCTATTCAATATAGTTCTGGAATCCTTAGCTAGAGCCATTAGAGAAGAGAGAGAAATAAAAGGAAAAAGAACAGGTGAAAAAGAAGTTAAATTATCATTTGCAGATGACATGATAATTTACTTGGAAGACCCAAACAACTCCACCAAGAAGCTATGAGAATATACAAATTCAGTCACATAGCAGGATACAAAATCAATACCCAAAAGTCAATAGTATTTCTCTACACAGACAACAAACACACTGAGAGGGAAATTATAGAAACAATACCTTTTACAATAGCAATGAGGAACATGAAATACCTTGGAATTAATCTAACTAAAGAAATCAAAGATCTTTTGAAGGAAAATTACAACACCCTTAAAAAAGAGATTATAGAGGATTTCAGAAAATGGAAAGATATTTCTTGCTCCTGGATAGGAAGAACCAACATCATGAAGATGGCCACACTCCCAAAATTATTGTAAAAATTTAATGCAATCCCTATCAAACTACCACCAACATTCTTCCCAGTCTTCATTCCTACAATTTATTTGGAACCAGAAAAGACCTAGAATAGGAAAGGCAATCCTGGCCAACAAAGACAAGGCAGAAGGCATTAAACTCATGACTTGAAATTATACTAAAAAGGCACTGATAAAATCAGCACGGTACTGGCAACAAAATAGACCTGAGGCTCAATGGAATAGACTACAAGATGCAGGAGCCTCTAGGAAAACACTCAACCAATTTATCTTTGACAAAGGGGTCAAATACACTTACTGGAAGAAAGATAGCCTCTTTAATAAATGGTGTTCGAAAAACTGGCTTTCTACATGCTGAAAACTAAAACTTGACCTAGGTCTATCACCATGCACTATGCTAAAGTCAAAATGGATTAAAGATCTAAACATTAAGACAGAAACAATCTGCTGGAAGAGACAGGAGGAGGAACTCTTTAAGACTAGGGGTAGGTACAGAGTTCATGAACAAAAATCAAATCACACAGGTAACACTTCAAAGAATTAATGACTGGGACCTACTCTTATTGAGAAATTTTTGCATATCAAAAGAAATTACCAACAAAGTGAAAAGACAACCCACAAATTTGGAAAAAATCTTTACAAATAAGCACTCAGACAAAGGTCTGCTCTCTAAAATTTATAAAGAACTAAAAAAACATTAGGACCCTCAAATTTAAAGACCAATCCAGAAACGGGTATCTGTGATAAACACATACTTGTTAGAGGACGAAATTAAAGAAGTGAGTATATAATATATGAAAAAATGCTCCACATCACTAGCCATCTGTGAAATGTAAATTGAAACAACACTGAGATATCATCCCATCCCAGAAAGAATGGCTATCTGAAAGAAATCAACCAACAACAAATGTTGGAGAGGCTGTGGGGAAAAGGAACCCTTCTCCACTGCCAGTGGGAATGCAGACTGGTGCAACCATTATGGAAATTAGTATGCAGACTCCTTAAAAAACTAAGACTGGAAATCTCATTCAAACCAGCTATTCCCCTACTGGGAATTTTCCTGGAGGATCTGAAAACATCATATCATAGTGATATATGTGTACCTATGTTTATAGCAGCACAGTTTGTGATAGCCAAATCTTGGAAACAACCAAGATGCCCGTCACCTGAGAAATGGATGAAAAAGATGTCGCATTTTTATACAATGGAGTATTACTCAGCTATAAAGAATGAGAAACTCAAAGCCTTCATATTTAAGTGCAAGCCACTTGAAGATATACTAACAAGTGAAATAAACCAGAATAACATGTGTAAATATCGTATAGTCTCCCTACTATAAGCACTCAAATGAAGAAATACAAATAGAAACATACAACACAATTAAAAGACAAGTGAGAACTTGAATGATAGACAATGAAGAGAGAGCAAGGAAAAGAGCTAGGAAACATGAGAGGCAAAGCCATATATTTATATGTACAAGATGGGTAAGGCAATGGTCCTGAGAATTTTCAGAAGATTTTCAAAGCTAGCAGTTAATTGGAAGGAGTCTCACCCTGACTAACTATATATGCTGATACCTGTGAACTGAGCAATTGCACTGAAGATGGCAATGTGTAAAAGTAGGGTCATGTTTGGAGTGACTATCATTCTGGTCTCCTGAATACATGCTGCTTGGGGTGACATGCCAGTTGCTGCCACGCTGTCTCTCCAGTAGATGTTTGTTTAAAAAGGAAGGGGGTGGTGAATGAAGGCAGGAGACAGGAAAAGGGGTGTTGTGGGACTGTCCTGCTACAATGCTGTATACGGTTAGATTTCTAAACATATATGTAAAAATATGTAATTGTTTATTCCTGTTTTTTTAAATATATTTTACTTTTTAAATTTTTTTTTCATCATATTCTGCAGGGACTTAAAAGTTTAACATATCAATACTTGATGAAAAATCAAGCGTAACTGTTCCATGTTACGCTTAAGATGTTTGATATTCAGAAAGATAGTGAGGTTAAGCTCTGTCGTATAATAACAATAAGCTTCTCTTTTGGAGGGTTAACAACCTAAATTTGCAGACCAAAAATCGGAGAAAAAGAAGGGCCACAAGGACAGCCAACATTTTGGTCCTAGGCTTTCAAGGTCAGTAAAGACTCAGGACATAGGAGAACCTGTACTGTAACATCATGTAACTCAGTTGTGTCCCAAATTTTCTGATCAAGGAGATTATGGGGCCACAGAGGAAAGTGATCTATGATGTTGAGTGTGCCTAAGGAGAGTCACATGGAAAGAAAACATTTTCTCATGCTTTCACAGAGAACAAATTGGTCAAGCAATGGCCGTGACTCATCCACATGGCTGACACTGACAAAAGATCTACAAACTGCAGCAAAGGGTTTCAGGAAAAATCCTGAGGGGATTTTACTGACCTTATCAGATACAAAAACTACAATTCTTGTTATATAGGTCTTATTTTATCTTGGTCTTAACCATCCCGCAGAAAAGTATAAAAACGAAGTATAAGAAGTAAAGCCATTATGCTGAGCTGTAAAAGATTCATGGCAACAACTTCTAATATTGCCAGTCATACAGAAAACCCACTACTATTATGGAGTAATGAACTATTTTGGAATATTTTGCTAAATTCACAGACCTATATTTAAATGACAAAAATAAACAAAAAGGGGAATACAAATGAATGACCAGTTTGTATCTGTATATTCGAAACAGTTAAGATAGATATACAGCTACATTCTCTTAATTCAATGAACAGAGGAATTTGTTCTAATAGTGTTTGTAAACAGTATATCATGTCTGCATCTTGTACAATGAATATGCACTAAGAAAACAATATGCAATGTATTAATTATTGAAACTGTCCTACTAATTTGATTTGAAACTGTTTCATTGCTATTTGTTTCTCAATAAAATTATGGGAAAAAAAGAACATTCTTAAGTAAAGAAAAAGGAGTTAAAATTACTTTATGCATATTATCAGAGCATAGCACAATGAAATTGGAAATCGGTGAAAAGAAGGCATAAAAACTTCATAACTTCATGGTAATTAAACAACACTCTGCCAAACAACCAATATTAAAGAAGAAATTAGACAGTTTGTTCAATTCAATACAACATACCAAACATATGGGATACAATAAAAGCAATCCTACAAGGGAACTTTAAATTTTCACATTAGGAAAACAGGAGCCAGGGAAATAGCCCAATGGAATAAGTGCTTGTCTAGCAAGTGCAAGGTCATGAGTTTGATTCCTGGTACCACCGAAAAAAAAAAAAAAAAGAAAGAAGAAAATAGAAGGTGCTTAAATAAATAACATAATGTTGAAACTCAAGCTTCTAGAAAAAGAAAAGCATGTCAAGTCCAAAGCTCATTCAAGGAAGGAAATTACTATGATTAGAATAGAAATTAATACAATTAGACTAAGAAAACACAAAGAATGATCCAGAGCTGGTTCTTTAAAATAAAATGGATAAATACACATTTTAGTCATCCGACCATACTGCAATGAAATTAGAAATAAATGGCAAAAACCCCAACAAAGATAGCTCAGGGGCATAAGGACCTGCCTAGCAAGTGCAAGGTCCTAAGTTTGATCCCAAGCACAACAAGAAACACAAAAAACAAAAACAAAACCACACAAAAACTTCATAAACACATGGAAAATAAATAATACTCTCCTGAACAACCTGTTGGTCAAAAATGAAGTTAAACAAATTAAAGTTTCTAAAATTAAATGATGATGCCAATATAACATACCAGAACTTATGGAATACAATGAAAGCAGTTTTACAACGGAAATTCAGTAACAAATCGCACATCAGAAAAACAGAGCAAGTTCAAATAATCTACCTAATATTGAACCTATTAGAAAAAGAAGAACAAGTCAAACCCAAGGCTTGTACAGCTGAGGAAATAAGATTAGAGTTGAAATTAATGCAATACAGACTAGGAAACAATGAATTAAAGAGTTGGTTCTTTAAAAGATTAAATAAAATTAATAAACCTTTATTCAATATTATTTTTTAAAAAAAGAAAAAGATTCAAAACCATGCAATTAGGAATGAAAAGCATAAAATGACAATGAGTCCTACAAAAATCCCAAAGATCATCAATACCTTTGAGAAACTGTATTATAAATGGAAAACATACAAGAAATGGGAGAGTCCTAAATATATATGAATTATCAAAACTGAATCAAAAAGATAAAGATTCTCAATAAACCAGTATCAGTCAATGAAATTAAAAATAAAGTTAGGGCCAGCCAAATAGCTCAGCAGATGAAAGTGTCTAGAAGCAGGTGCAGAGACCGGGGGTTCAATCCCTGGGCCTGCAGTGCCAGCCCTGCCCCCGGGGGGTGCAGAGACGCAATAGAGACTGGGTGTGGTTGTGTTTCTGTAATCCCAGCTCTTAGGAAGCTGTAAACAGGCGGATCACTAAGTCAGATCCAGTAGTGAGACTGAACACCCTGTAGACTCTTCCCTAAAAAAAAAAAAGTAAAAAAAAAAGTATAAAAATGAAGTTAAAAACTTTCCAGCAAAGAAAAGCACAGGCCTAAATATTAAAACAGAGATAACATCTGCTATAAGATAGAACAAGCAGAACTCTTGAAGACACAAGTATAGGAAAAGAGTTTAACACAAGCTTGATTATAGAGGAAATATTAGAAAGAACCAGCAACAAGGCTCTCATCTTATTATTTATTTACTTTGCCAGCTCAGTCACCAGGGCAGGGCTGGCACAGCATATGTCGCTGGGGATCAAACTATGGTCCCTGTGCTTGCCTAAGCAGGTGCTTTAAACCACTGAGCTATCTCAGTAGCCCTTCTGTTTCAGGCTTTTTAAAAACTATTTATTTATTTATCTATCTGGCAGAGGGTCTCACTATACAGCTTGGTCTCACAGTGATCTTCCTGTCTCAGTCTAACTAATGCTGGCATTACAGCTATGTTTCAGTAGCCAGCATGGAGCACCCAGAATTCCGGGTCTTGTACAACGTATAGTATCAGAAATCAAACCTCGGTCCTTGCACTTGCAGGCAGAAACTTTGATCAATGAACTATCACCACAGCCTGCCTCTCACCTTATTAAAAAGTTTTGCACAGAAAAAAAAAAAAAAAAAAACACAGACAAGAGGAAAAATTTTTTTGCCAACTGTTCCTTGGTCAAAGAACTAATGTCTAGTATAAAGAACACACACACACACACACACACACACACACACACACACACACACACACCAAATTTAAAGATCAAATCAAAAAAGGTATCTAAAATAGATACTTTTCAGATGAAGATGTAGAAGTGCCAAATAAATATATCAAAAAATATTCATTATCACCGGTCATTCAAGATATGCAAATTAAAATAACACTGAAATTCCACATCCAGAAAGAATGGCAATTATCAAGAAATCAATGGATAATAAAGCTGGTAGGCTATCAGGAAAAAAGAACCCTTCTGCACTGCTAGTGGAAGTGTAGAATGATACAGCCACAATGGAAATCAGTGTGGATATTCCTCAGAAACCCAAAACTAGAGGTACTATTCAAACCAGCTATTCTTCCTCTTGATTCCTTCCTGAAAGATGTTAAACCCAGTTATATGCATTCACCCATGCTTATACTGGCACAGTTTGTAATATGTATATCTCAAAAACAGCAAAAATGCCCATCAACCGATGAATGCATAAAGATATAATTTTTTTTTCATGCAGTGAGTACTATTTTGTCATAAAGAAGGATAAACTTCAGACCTTTCTAGGTAAATGGGTATACCTTGAGACCATAATCTTACAGTACAAAAAAAAAAAAAAAATCAGACATACATTTCAAATATTACATGGTTTCTCTGGTGTGAAAAACTGTAAGGGTATACTAAGAACCAAATGTATAACAGTATTAAATAGGAAGAAATGTTCTGATGGAAAAATAATCTAGGGAGGAAGGTGAAAGGAGGAAGAGAAAAGGGGAAAAAAAGGAAAAAAAATTATAAGCAAAGTTTTGTAAACAAAGAGGTGAAGAAGGCTTGACAAGAGGTAAAGGAAAGAGGGGAAAAAAAGAGAATCAAGACCTATTATAAATTCCTTATGTTGAATGTTACATTATGTACATCTAAATGTACCAATAAAATTAATTTTTAAAAAGATGAAATAGAAATACTGATAAAACTAATAGTCTCAATAGACAGCCTTTAGATGACCCACTAAATTAATCATGAAGTTTACATATTATTGAATAGATGTCAACAAACACTTTGAAATGAGTAAATAAAATAATGCATGTATCTCAGATTTTTTAAAGCAATATTCATGCATACTTCCCAAAAGCTGACTTATTTGGTGACTATTTTCAAGCATAGTCAAACATCAAAAAATTTTTAACATGTAAAACAACTGTTCTATCATAATTATGTAAGAAATGGACTGAATATCTAGTACAGAACGCAATTTCATCACAAACATGTACACAACTTTCAACCATAAGCAGGTTATACAATGAACACAATTAGAAAATCTGTCTATTTTCTAAAGCCATTCTAAACTTCATCCTCTTATTCACCAAACCACATAGTAGTTTCAATTCTGGAATCCTGAGATCCCTTTCTTTTCTATCCCTACTTCTATAGCTCTAATTGTTCTTTCCAAATCACTGTAATAGTTTCCTAGCTTGGGTCTCTCTGATTCTGGTCCTGCAGAATCAGTTCCTCACATACCATTTGGTTGTTATATACCCTTCCAGTTTTTCACACCAGAGAAACCATGTGATATTTGAAATGTATGTCTGATTATTTACTGAAAGACTATGGTCTCAAGGTATACCCATTTACCTAGAAAGGTCTGAAGTTTATCCTTCTTTATGGCAAAATAGTACTCCACTGTATGAAAAAAATTACATCTTTATCCATTCATCAGTTGATGGGCATTTGTACTATTTTTGAGATATACATCTTACAAACACAATCATCACTCTTAAAACCACTGAGCAGGGCTGAGTTCAGCGTTCTAAGCACTTGTCTGGCAAGCACAAAGACCCAGGCATGAATGATCCCCAGTACCACATTCCCTGTGGCCCTTAGCTGGCCAACAAAACCGAGCATGGTGACGTACACCTATAATCCCAGTGCTGGAGGGCTGAGAGAGGAGGATCTCTAGGAGTCCAAACTCCATGGTGAGACCCTGTACCAAATATATAAATAATGAACCATCAATCAGTCTGAAATGCCCACTGAACGGTGAAGATCCACTGTCTGATGACTCTATCAGCTATATTATATCAAATTCAAATTTCTTAATAAAGCACATAAGGCCTTCAATGATCTGATGCCATTTATTTCTGACAGAATTCAACCTGCTTTATATTCTGAATTATATTAGAAAACTGCTCTTCATTCATCTACATTCATGGGTACACACCACAACAAATCTATGGCACGTTATTGTGTTTTTTATGTAAGACTAATGATGTTAATGTAGAGTTGTTCTTTTTCTAAACTAAAACTCGAGTATTCAGGTTTAACTGCAGTGTTGGCACCTTGCAATAAATACAAATGAGTTCTGGGTTGCAGTTTGGCACTTGGTCTCTAAAAGGTTTTCCATTACTGATATACATCGTTTGTAAAGCAAACAAAACAAAAACTAGTGGAACACATTCTTTAATAACACTTAATTCCAGGGCTTCTTATAGAGTTCTTTGAGCCCTTTTCAGGATGAGCTAGATGTCAGGTGCTTTTCACAAAGTTCTGTGCACATCACTGTCAGTGTGTAGGCATAATCAGTGTGGTCCTGGCCTAGCAGTGCCAGCACCTCCCAGGAACCTGCTAGTACTGCAACATCTCAGACACACCTAGACTTTCTTATCAAAATCTATGCCACTACCCCTTTTAGGGATTGAACTAGGTCTTTCTTTACTTTCTTTTCTTTTTGTGTTTTTAATTTTGAGATAGTATCTAAAGCACACAGTTACATGGGCTGGACTCAAACTTGTGAGCATCCTGCCTCAGCTGCCCAAAGTGCTGGGACTGCAGGCATGCACCAGCCACACCCAGTTCCGCCCGCATTTTACAAGGTCGCAGACAACTTACACAACCTTAGAGTTAGGAAGCATTGTTGTAATAATCTATTGGCATATATTTCCGTCAAGCAAAGTTTTAAACCCTGGGAGACTGGTTATGAAGCAGACTCCCAGGCCCATGCAGAATCTAAAACTGCAGATGGGATAGAGGGATCCAGGAATTTGTAAGTCCTCCATGTCACAGTAAATCTCCCACAACCAATCCATGTATTGGAGATAAGGTAGGGAACCAACACAGATAACCATGAGGTACAACACAGGACACACAAGGAAAAATGAGAGACATGAGAAAAGAAAGACTAGATCAATTGTAAATACTTTATAAAATAAAAACAAATTGCCTAAACCTTTTCCGAACAGCTAGGTCAGTGAAAATAATTTATTAGAAAGTGGTCATATAATGTTCCTCCATTTAAAAAGGCCTATTCTAATTTTCATTACCATAATAAGAATGGTAATATCATAATCACAAAAACTCATTTACTGAAAAGAAACCCTGTCATCTGGCAAAATTTAGTTTAATGTTTAACAGTCACTTGCATTAACTACTAACTACCACTTCTCAGAAATTAACAAAGGAAAAAACTCAGATGGAACAGCAAGTAATTCTTTTCATGAAGCCACTGTCAATGGAAAAGTAAAAACCATCTATTCTTACTAGAAATCATTTATTCCTATTAAAAAGGAAAATAAAATAATTTTGCCAAAAAAATGAATTTTAGAAAATAACTGTCTAAATATCCAGAAAGTATTAGCCTCAAGAGCCAGCTGTTTCATACTTATCAGCAAAAAAGAAATGAACATAGAATATCTTAATCATTTACCACAGTACCTTGATGGGTGGAAAGCATTCAAGAAATACTTGTGGAAGTGAACTGTAATGCTGGGTAAAACTGTAACTTAGTTGATGCATTGTTTTGTCTTAGAACTTTAATATTAGTAGAAATGTTAGGACCAGTTTCCTTTGCTTTACAAGCATCTTAACTTGAATTATGAATGATACTCTTAAAAAAAAAGAGGGCAGAGAGACTTGTTTCTAAAACATCTGATACACTGTTATCTTTTAAGTGTGATCACTAAGTCACAGGACAACCAAAATAATTTTTAAAATGCCTGTAAGCAACAAGCACAGACACAAAAAGAACATAATAATAACTGCCTATACACCAAGGTCTTATACATCTCTTACGGCATCTCTATATTCCATATTTGGTGTGCAGTCTATGATTATAGTAAGTTATATTACTGTGGTAGGTACTGGAATATTGCTGACAGCAGTTTCATTAGCGTTTGATGCCAACAGGAAAGCAAAATTGCTTGACTTCTTCAGCTATATTCCTGTACCTTTTTAAGTGCGAGGGCAGTCATAATCTATAACTCTCCAAACTGACCCAGTCCATTAGTGTTTAAAATATAACCATTGGAGCCATTGCTCTTTGTTGTTGCTGTTCTGCTGCCATGAACTGCTGCTCCCTGCCTTGTGCCTCTGCCTTGGAGCCAGCTGAATATGGACTGACACCTCCAGTAACCGAGACTCAGCCAAAGGCCCACAACTGAAGAGTTGGAGCAAAGAAATATCCTAAAACAAAAGAATGAAGAAGAAGAACAAGAAGCAAAAATGGAACTTAAGCGTAGACTCAGCCGGAAGCTCAGCCTGCGACCCACCGTAGCTGAACTGCAAGCACGAAGGATCCTGCGGTTTAATGAGTACATGCAGGTCACCGACTCCCCCGACTATGACCGCCGGGCAGACAAGCCCTGGGCCAGGCTGACACCTGCAGACAAGGCAGCAATAAGGAAAGAACTAAATGAATTTAAAAGCACAGAAATGGAAGTTCACAAAGAGAGTCGACAGTTTACAAGAAGAATTGAAAGGAGTGAATGAGACAGACAGAATGGCACTCAACCCTCAGGTCAGTTTTATGGTGCATTAAAATGCTAGTAATTTTTGTGCCACTTTCCAATCCAAGGGACTTTTCCTTGACTCGATGCTTTTGTTGTACCTTGACCATATTGCTAACTGTGGCTGAGGCTGCCTCTGCCATGGGAAGCTGCCACTGCGACGCCAGCTAGCACTCACTTGGAAACACCGGCATGAGCCAAGGCCAAGCCACTTTCATCGTGTAAAATAGGGCACTAATTTTTCTTGATGTTCATTTTGTGGCTTAGAACTTTGCCCATGTATCTGAAACATTCTACACTGCTTCCACCAGTTAAATAGCTGTTCAATTTAGATGAGTCCCAGTTTTTTCTATAACCATAATCTTTAAGTAATGGAATATGCACTTTTTTTTTTTTTTTTGATCTTCCAGCTTCAGTTAAAGTGCTAAGAATGGGGCTGGGGATATGGCTCAGTGGATTAAGCACTTCCCTGACAAGTGCAAGGGCCTGAGTTCAATTCCCAGCTCCACAAACAAAACAAAACAAAAAAACCCTGAAAGAGCCCAAATGAGTCACTAGTCCAACCCCTGACAGGAAGATTCATGTCTTGCCGGGTGTGGTGGCGCATACCTGTAATCCCAGCACTCGGGAGGCTGAGGCAGGAGGATTGTTGTGAGTTCGAGACCAGCCTGAGCTACAAAGTGAGCTTAAAGCCAGCCTGAGCTACATAGTGAGACCCTGTCTCAAAAAGACAAAAAAGTGCTAAGAATGGTAAACTGTGATCATTGTGAGATTAACAGAAAGACTCCTATGTTCCCATGCACGGTCTAGGCCTGCATATTACACAGGTATAATATCTGTGACTGTAAATAACTGGAACTGTACATTGATTAACACAGTTGCTTTTTTTGGTTGTTCTGAATCTGTACTGTATTATAGAATGTGGGTATAAATATCTACAAGTATACACACATATGTATATGTACTCCACTACTGTAACCTGAAAGACTGTGTATTATTCCATATTGGTGTTTGTGTTATTTAAAAGGTAAACTTATGCTCTATCTTGTGGGATACTATAGTAAGAGCTACTGCTCTGCACAATTCCAAGTGCCTTAGAACATTGTTTAGCTTTCTTAAGTATATATAAATGCATATGTGTATAAAATTGGGAAATATTACCTCAATAAAATCATTGGGAAGCCCCCCCAAAAATAAAAAATATAACCGTTGATTTCCCCTGAATCTCCTCTGATTTCTAAATTCTGAATAGACATCTGTATTGTGTCAATTCGCATTTTAGACTATAAATGTAAATTTTGTTTTCTGTTGTGTAAAAATGTATACTCACCACTGTTCTCAGTTGTAGTACCTACTGGCTGTTTCTTGCTGTTTGCTAAGATAAAATTCTTACCTAATTCCTGTAAACCAAGTTAGCTTACAGAGATGACTTCAAAAAGAAATTAAATGGGCTTCAACTTATTGTAGCCTCGGCATTGCAAGGCTGTAGGTAAGTACTCAGGTGCAAGATAACCAGAAACTAAAAGAAAGCCCCAGGAAATTTATTTTGAGTAGTGGTCACAATGACCCTAAAAGCTTTATTGTGCGTCAATGAATTTGTTTACCAAATGGAATGTGGTTCCAGGTTTAAAAAAAAAAAAAAAACCCTGCTTCCTGGGCTAGCGGCCTTTTGGTCCTCTCCGGAGCGAGAGCAGATCCAGGGGCCCTGAGCTAAGTAATAAAAATGGCTTTCCAAATTCCAATCTGGCTGATCTGGTTCCTACTCTGAGCGACCCAAAACAACATCAGAGCAAATTCTGAGCTATCCGTCCAGTCTCACATCTCTGGAACCTCACTTTAAAACACAGCAATGCGGATCAAGTATCATTTTCAGTTTGTTCATCCCCATACTGTTCCTGTGAATCACAGTTCGGGGCTTTTCCTGGAAAGTAAATACTACTCGGGCTCTACGCTGCTCCTACATACGAATATCTACGAGTTTTCAATGGTTAATAACTACAGAAGGGAAGCACGAGAATGATTACTTAAAATTCAACCATAAATGCTTCTCATTTTCCTTTTGCACTAGGGCGTATCTCAGGCTCTTGAAGAGTAAGCAGGAAGGAGTGCAGACAGGAAAATGGTAGGGAAGTGTAAGGTGGAAACTGCACAATTTAAATCCCTCCACGTGCAGCTCTCCAAACCCGGCCGCCTGGGTCTGAGGAATGAGGCTGACCGCAGGCTGTCAAGCCGGGACCCGGAGGGAAGGATCAGGACGAGGACGAGGCGGGCAGCCGCGCCGTCCCTTCCGGCGTCCAGAGAGCACTGAGCCCCGCTCCGCCTTTCGCACGGGGCTGGAGCTCCGCTGCCTGTGGCCGCGAGTTACCTGCTAGTCTCCAGCGAAGAGTAACGCTCTGGCAGGACCTGAAGGCAGCGCTGGAAAAACCGCACATGTCGATCCCGCAAGAAGTCTAATCTTTCCCCCTCGCCGCCCCCCAGCCGCTCGTCCTCGGTGGTCGCCATGCTGCTCCGGAAGTGGTTTCCGCCGCAAACCGGAAGCAGTCGGCGAGGAGCCGGAGCGCTTGCGCTTCGGAGGCGCCAGGTGGAGGGTGGGTCCGCAGCAATCTGGAGGGCGACTGGAAACCTCATTGTGCTTCAAGTTCGAGTGGGTAGTGCGTGATCCCGACCTTTTCTACCATAACCCCCAAAGGTTTGGAAACACTTCCCAGGTTTTATTAAGTCCAGATTCCTAGGTCAGAATGTTTGTCTTTGTTGTACTTAGAACCACAAGAACAAGAGCTTTCTTTACGTAGGGTTTAAGAAAACACTGCCTGAAAGAATATGAGTGGTAGATATGAAAACAGGGACGTATTAACATAAAGACTTTTTTTTTTTTTGCGGTAACGGGGATCGAACTCGGAACCTTGCGCTTGCCAGGCTAAACTCTTGAAGGGCAACAGATGTAAACCGAAGGCATACGGAAATTAAACCTACAAATTAAAAACCAAAGAGATAAACGAATGTTTATCATCAACACCTCAAAATTCTTAAGTTTTCCCTGCCCTCCCGGGAATCATTTAGAAATACATGCACTCAGGGGCCCTAACTTAAAAGGTTCAATTTGATTTTCAGTCGTGATCATACTTTAAATTATGATCTTTTCCTGGTTTATCAGACTATAGACTACTTGTTCCTGATGCACTCCACGGTGCTTCAATCAGCTTTATTACATTCCAGGGTATCAAATTCATAGTGTGACCCTGACCAGGTGTATTAAATCATCTTTGACTTACATTCTTTTCACTTTAGTGTTTAATGAGATATAAACCTGTCATGGAGTATATAAACTTGTAATATGGAGTACACCAACCTTACAGATATGCACGCTTATCCAGGTGTGTGAGAACTTGCAACATTTTTTTTAAATCTTATTTTTACTGAGTCCATGTGTTATGAGTTCAGTGTCACACCAATTCACAGCAACGAAGAACATACCTACAGTAAACATTGAAATGATATGGTTCTTTCCAAAAATGGAGATTTGTCTTGGCTATATACTGTTGCCTTTTAAGGTTCATGAGACATTCTTGAGGAAGATGAACCCAAGTATCAGGCTTAAACTAGTTCTTTAAAAATCAACTGAGCTAGTAGAAGTTTGTTAGGTTTTGTAGGAAATAATTTTTAAATGTACGATATGGAGTGGCTAATACACTTTTTCAACAATTCAAAGTACCTTAATTTTTGGTACTAGCAACTACTTATTCACAGGCATTTCTGAATTTCTTTAATACTCGATTAAGAACCTGTATTGTCTAAGAACTGACCTTCGTGTTTTCAGTACCACTGGTACTTCAAATTCTCTCCATGATTTTAGTCACAAACAGAAATGAATCAAGTTTTCCCATGTAGTCAGCATTAAACCACTGGACTTGATTTGGTTCTCAACCAGCTCCGTATGTGACCAGCACCATGGAAAGAATGAGGTTTGTGAACTGAGGTACCATTACTGAGCCACAGTCAGGCATGCTCACTGTAGAGAAGCCTTCCCTATGACATAAGCGATCCTTCTCTCTTCTCACATACACACTCTCAAGTGCCTGAAGATACTCAAAATGAGTCTTTCTACTTGTTAAAAGTCAACTATGTAGACACTATACACATTTGACAATTCTCATCAACATACTAGTTAGAGAAGCCAAATATTTGACAATTCTCATCAACGTACTACTTAGAGAAGCCAAATATTTCATCTGATTTTTCAATTCAAGGTCAAGACTTTGATCCAAAGCTACAGAGAAAACTCATTTTATAGTCTGAGAGATAAATAATTCCTATTTAAGTAAAAGGCCTTTTTCAAAAATTGTTCAGTATATGCCTGCCAGAATCTAACACCCACATTATTAGCTAAGAAATGTAAATAGTAGAAGTCTTCAAAGTATAAAAATGAAACAATTGTATAAATGAATATGATTTAACCATTGATTGGTAATGTTTGAATTATTTAACATTGGAAAATGTGTTATATAATGTAATTTTAAGTAATACTATAGTAACTAAAGTACTCTGTACTACTTAAAATATGTAATTGTGTTTTGGAAAATTATTATGTTGGTATTACAGATGTTTTATAATGTTTTTCTAGATTTCTTAATGTATTGTTTAAACCAGTATAACAAATGTTTATTTGATACTTCTACAAATCCATCACTAAAATCATTTTCAATTATGTTTATGCTACATGCTTTAGCTATAATAAATCCCTTGTTTCAGATTCAGTTAGAAATTGATTTTTTTTCAGGGAAAATTCCATACTTAGCTTAATTAAAAAAGAAAATAGGGCTGGCAGAGTATTTGTTTATTAAACTATGGGTTCAATCTTTTACCAAGAAAGAAACTGTTCAAATAAGCCATGAGACTCACAACAACCAGAATGCTTAGCTTAGATGCAAGAAACTGAAAGCTGCATCTATATACAATAGAAGTAACATGTAAGAAGAAAAATTTATTTTTCTGAATTATAATTGTTCTGTTCTATTGTTAAATTCCATTGTCTTGTATAACTGCTTCAAATCATTTAAAAAAGTTACAGAGAACATAAATAAAATAGACATTCCCAATTAAAGACCTTTTGAGTCAATTTTCTCATTTTGCATCAATAACTGAAAATTCAATTTCTAAAGTTTGAAATTACCTACTTGGAATATTAACTGCTAAATTAGAAAAGATTTTGGCCTCCACTCAGTTAATTTTGAGTCATTTAATATATATACATATATTATATATATCAAATTACAATTAAAGGTTCAAGATAAAAACTATTACAAATTTCCTGTCTTTTTATGTGTATAGCACCCTTCCTCTAAGAAATAAAGACCTAGACTTTTACAAAAATGAAATTTTGAATTAAGCTAAATTGTTTTACAGCCGGGGAGATAGCTCAGTAGAATAAGCACTTGCCTGGAAAGCACAAGGTCCTGAGTTCAATCCCTGGTACCACAAAAAAAAAAAAGTTACAAAAATTAGAAAATCTAAAAATTCTTTTGATCAAATGTTTGTCTGCCAATTTTAAAATACTCTAAACATTACCAAGAATCAAAAATCAGCTTATGTGGCAAATAGAAGCAAACAAAGAAACTGCACTATCTAGAAAGATGTAAAAGATACAAATACATTATAAATGGGTACAGTGCAGAAGGGCTAAAAGGATATTTAGAACAGCTGAAGGAAACCAAAGGATGATAAATAGGAGATACATTTTTAAAATAAAGTCTATTTAAAACAAGCATGCTTCAAATATAAAATATTACACAAAAATGTAGTAATTGACAAATTACCAATTTGTTAAACTTAGAAAAAGTACTATTTTGTAACTCCTAAAGAAAAAAAAAAGACATTTTTGTTATTCAAACTAACTTCCAATTTACAAAAGTTAAAAAATTTTGGTTTTTAAAATTCTTCTCTATGACTGGATTTATTTTGCTATTTGAAATGCTTTTATCATTCATATAAATAACTTTTATCAATAATAGGTAAATATATAATACCCTCTTAACAGAAACAAACCAACAATGATAATGTAGCATGAAACTTACAACATCTCTCAATTTACATACAGCACAATAATCAACCTACTAGTCTAGTGATATTTAAAAGAATATGGTTAGTCACACTCTCCTGGTATTACTAATCATTCCATCAATGAATAGCAATTCCTTCTCATATTTTTCTCTAAATTCCTTGTCTCCAGGTTGGAATAGCCCTAAGGAGAAAAAGAGAAAAACAATTATAAATATGTAGGAAAAATTTTTACAAGGCCCAAACCTATCTGATTAAATATTAACTGTTAAAAATGTATGTGAGGCCAAGGATATAGCTCAGTGGTACAAGCACAAAATCCCCCAATTCAGTCCCTGGTACCCCCCCAGTGAGCAATGGGCTGAAAGCTCTACATACTAAGAGACAAACCTCTCCTCCTGTATGTTGCAAGGGTCACAGCAATGAGGAAAGAGATTAAGACAAAGACTACGTTATAGTTAGAAATAAGAAGTTCTGGTGGCTGTTATATAGAAAGGAAACAATAAATACCAATTGTAGTCCTGGTACCAAAAAAAAAAATTATTATTATAATATATATGTGTGTGATACATATGTATATATATGTATGTACATATATATTTGCTTTTTCAGTCTGTTACTAAAAAAACACAGACATCGATTATTAAATTTCTGTAAAGTGAATATGCCTTTGTAACTCCTTTTTACCTGTGTGGGATATGGAGAAGTGGCCTAGAGCTTGTTGGTCCTATGCTTTTGGTCCGTTCTTCCCAACCTTTGGTAGGTCTGTAAAGCCTAGAAGGATCTCTACTAACATTATTTTCAACCTGCGATTACAAAGCAATTTTTAAAAGCATACTTGGTATCAGGTAAACACTAATAAAACTGACAATATGTTCATTAAGTTTTTAATTATACTCACATAACTAAAATAAATTTGGACTACATCAAATGATTTTTTCTAGTTCTATCACTTTATTTCTACTGAGAGAGAAATTTAATATAGCTAAGTATAATAACCAGACAATATGTTAAGATATGTAACTACCAGTAAATACTAAGCTTAATCCATTATAGTCACACCAGTTTTAGTTCTCAGTATTACCAGTGAGATTAAATAATGCTCACAGCTACCATAAAAGAGACTCATATAGAAAAAAACACACAATAGAAGGATCTGCCTTAAAATATTTTTGATATTTTCATAAAAAACAAATGATAAGCATTTGAGTAGATATGTATTGAAATATCACATGGTATCCCATTAATATGTATAATTTTTATGTTTCTTTGTGTCAAAAAAATCTTCAAAATAAAGGGTGAAACAAAAGGTTGCTTATAATCTAAAATGGTAGAATTCAAGCAATAGTCACTTAAATTATACTATAATGTTTTGGAACATATAAATATGAAATTTGAAGTAGATATAGGAATAAGAGAATACATTTGATGTCAGTATCCTTACAAATCAAGGAACTATGATAACTAGGGGAAAGATGAAGAAAGGCTGATTAGGGGGCCTGCCTATTAGCTCAAGTTGTTTAAGTGATTGCTTAAACAGAGAAGTCAGTCTCAGGTTGCTGTGGTTCGATCCTCAGATCCTCAAGCCTAGACCTGCCCTGAGGCATCCTGAGCCAGCCTAAAATCAAAACAAAACAAAATAAACTTCTGAACTTTTGGGGCAGGGAGATGGCTCAGTGGAATAAGTGCTTCCCTGGCAAGTCCAAGGGCCTGAATTCAATCCCCAGTTCCACCAAAAAAAAAAAAAAAAGTGCTGATCAATGGTTACTATTATGGTTTATACCCCATACCTTCCCCTTCAGAGCTTCTGAACAGGACTTTTGAAAGGTGACTGGATTATGGAGGGTTAGAGCTGGCATAATGTTAGGAGGTAGGGTCTGGGATAAGGGGGTCAGCCACTGGGGATGTGGTCGTGAAGGGTTTATCTCTGCTTCTCCTTAGCCATGCACATCTGCCATGCTGTCCTGCCTTTCAAGCAGTGAGCAATGGGCTGAAAGCTCTACATACTAAGAGACAAAATAAACCTCTCCTCCTGTGTGTTGCAAGGGTCACAGCAATGAGGAAAGAGAGTAAGACAAGGACTAAGTTATAGTTAGAAGCTCTGGTGGCTGTTATATAGAAGGGGAACAATAAATACAAATTGTGTTCCTGGTACCAAAAAGAAAATAATAATAATTAATAATAATAATTATTATTATTTGTATTTTAGAGAAGGGCTTACTACTAGATCAAACTCATAGTGGTTCTCCTGTTTAGAGCCTTCCAAGAGCTGGGATTACAGGTGCAACACCATGTCCAGTCTCAATTTCTGAATTGGCTAGGCTTCAGGTTGGAGCTAGCACAGCAGAAATGATATCGAATCCCTGGCCCCTGCGCCTATCTGCAGGCACTTTAATCCACTGAGCTATTTAGCCGGCCCTCTAAAAAGAAAATTATGTTCTGTATATTTCAAAAAGCAATAATACTTTTAATATTTTCACAACAAAGAAATGATAAGCATTTGAGGAATAAATATGGAGTGAAATATCACATGGTGTCCCCTTAATATGTACAATTTTTATGTTTCTTTGTGTCAATTAAAAATAAATTTTAAAAACAAAAGTAAATCCTCAGTACAAAGTACCTTTTCCTTTAATTTTGTCAGTCTTCTTTGTTTTTCTGCCTTTTCCTCCTCCTTTGCCTGTCTATCTAGAATTTTCAATTCAAGTTTATATAAATCCTAAAAAAATAAAAATTACATTAAGAAAAACTAGAATTTCAGTGTTTAATGTTTGCAAATAAAATTAACTATTAGTACTTCTTTACTATTAATCTTTTCTAACAAAGGCCAACATCTTTATATTCTCAAAATATAACAAACACGTCATCCTTTCAGATATCACTTTTAAGTATTGAATGTTTCACCTAATTTTAATTTTTTACTGGATGCGTTAAGTCCGTTTCTTTTATCAATAGAAAGGTACTGCTTTTGAACTCTCAAGTTATTTTGTATTTTGTTGGTTTTCTTTTTTCTATGTCTTTCATTATGTAGCCTGCTTATCTTTTTATATGGGAGGTGGCATGAACTCTTTTGTTATTCTGGAGTATTTTTATGTATGCAATAAAAGAAATGAACTAAAATTTCCACAGTTGGTATATTTTATTTCTCTTCATAACTCTTATTTTCAGCTTTATGAATATTGCTGATACATAGTTTGATGCACATAACAATTCGTAAAAATTATAACTTACTTGCATCCATTTGCATATTTTATAATATCCTTCCTTGCCTTGAGTAATACTTTTTGGACTCAGTTCCATTGTCTTTATTAACATTTTTCTTGTATATATTTGTTTAAATGACCAATACTCTTTCCACTCAGTGGTTTCAGTATAGCTCAGTATATCTATTGCTCCTGACAAGAATAAACAAAAAACACAAAACCTTTGCCTTCATGGAACTTCCATTACAGTGAGGAGATAAAGAGCGAATAAGCAACTCCGGTACTGCACAAAGTGAGCCACTGTGTCAGGCAAAGAAACAAGACATTTAGCCTATGCTGTGGCTACCTTTCCAGCCTTGTCTCTTGGTAGTTCTCATCTCTCCCTTGGTGCTCTAAGAATACTTTAAAGTGTATAGTTTCTCCCACAAACCATGCTGTTCCACTCCTTCAAGCAGTTATTCATCCTGTTGTTTCTATTAGGAAAGATCTTTCCTCTTCATTTTTCTTCTTCAAAAATCATCCATTACCTTTTAGCTTTTAGCTATTTTAAACATTCCTCTCTGTACGTTCACTTTCTAAAGTACTGGTCCACATCTCAAATACCATACTATGTACCACTTCCTTCTGAAGTCTACTTGCATCTATTTCTTACTAAGTTATAACTGTCTAGAGTGGGGCTTATTCATTTTTGTGTAACAATGCTATTATGCATAGGTTTGATGTATGATGCCTTCAATTTACTCTCGCTAACTTAATTCTGGAAATAATACCTCTATATACATAGTATTTAAAATTTAAGAAGTGTATTTACTCACTCTTTCTTGAAACCTGGTTATTTCATCAGCAACAGTTTTCCTTTTTTCTGCCTTTTCTGCCTTTTCCCTCATCTCCTTTTCAAGCCTCAGAAATCCTTCCTGTTCTTTCTTCTGCTGGGTGTAGCTTTCGAGTAGTAATTTTAGTTTATGCTGGCGTTGGCGCTCTTTCTGTTGCTTTTTCTCTTTCTCTTCCTCTTCTTTTAACTTAGAAGCATATTTTACTGACAGTTCTATATGTTTCTGTTTTTTCCAAGCTTCAATTGCCAACTTCTGTTTCTTTCTTTCTTCCTCTTTTTGCTTTTGATTAACTTCTGGTTTATTATGAAAAAGCACAGGAATGTTGTCCATCTTCTCTTTTAACTTGAAAATATCCTGCTTCTTTTGTTGCTTTTTAGTTTTCCAGTCCTGAATAGACTACATGATTTTTTGAAAAGATAGTAAAAGAAAGTTTTTAAATAACCCAAATTTCAATTCCATTTTGCTAGAAGGAAAATTAATTAAACAATGCTGGAGTCTTGGATTTTTGAGTTTGTTTTTTCTTTTTCTACTTCTGTTCTTATGAAATATTCTCTTTAACTATTTTGTTTTCATGGGTAATGCCCCTTTCTACAATCATTTCACTTTACCCATCCATATTCTCTTTCTAGGTGTAGAATATTTTGAGTGATTTTTATCGGGTAATGTATGAGAAAATGAATTAAAAATGGAATAGTTAAGCACATGATCCCTGAAGCTAAACTGGCTTTACAACATTTACTAAACATGACCACAGATGACCTACTTTGTCCTCATTTTGGTTAGCTATAAAGTGCTAGGTAGAATCTCTTTACCTAAGTACTTTTCCACAAGTATATTTAGAGTAGTTCAGGAACTAAATATAATATATAAAAATTATCTAAATTTCTAGTAGCCTTTTCCATTCCATAGCAGGTGTACTGCCTTCCCCCCTCAAAAAAAACAAAAACAAACTGCTTCTTTATCTTTACTTATGGTATATCATTCATTGATTCATTAAATCCATATATATGCAAGGTAATGTAATAAGATGCATAGGTAATTAAATAATGTCAAATACCATCTGGTACAGGGTTACTCAAAACACCAAGCTGGCAGTTGGAGAGGAAGAAAGTGGTATAGAAAGAAAATAAGTCAAAGACACTTGACAAGTTCAGATAAGCATCTTATCTGATACATATCTATACAAAATAGAGGATATTCTAAAGGAAGTGAAAGACAAGACACCGTAAATTTCTAACTCAGCATTTTAACTCAGTAGACTGAAAACTGAATTTCTCTAATTTTCTCTAATCTTTCCTCTCTATCTCTTAATATGTCCTAATTGAGGACATATTAAACTGGCAACTCCTTTTCCATATCCTTTCTACCTCAGTACTATAACCATTCAGTTGTTAAATGTCAGGAAATAAGGGTGTGTGGAAACAATAACCAGGAATTGGTGTGGTCTACTTTTATTATAAAAAGCAATACTGTCCCCTTTTCTAGAGAAGGAGTTCTCAAATGTAAGCTTGGAACAAGTAACCCTGAAGGCTTGGTAAAACAATCCCCAAGTTCTGATTAGGTCTGGAGGGTTAGACTCGTAGCAGCTAGTAAATTTCCAGGTGACAGTAATTTTATTGGTTTAGGAGGCCAAATAAAAAGAAACCCATGTTTGTTTGTTTTTTTTTCCCTGTGGACCGGGGATTGAACTCAGGCCCTTGTGCTTGCCAGGGAAGCACTTATTCTACTGAGCCATCTCCCTGGCCCAGAAACCCATGTTTTTGTATCCTAGAAGAACTCAAGTTTTATAGTCTATCCTTTAATTTGTTTTCTTTCCTTTTTTTTTTTTTTTTTTTTTTTTTTTTTAGTACCAGAGATTGAACTCAGGACCTTGTGCTTGCCAGGCATGTGTTTGTGCCACTGAGCTATCTCCCCAGCCCCAATCATTAATTTCTTGGGGGAGAAATAACTGGCCTCAAGAAGGTCCAACTACAGTTCCATTTCAATCCTGGTTTCATCTTAATGTAAGACGGGGTAGAAACAATGGTAGATATACTTTGTAGGATTGGGGCAAAGTCAGTGGTTCTGAGAGTTTATCACAGTTCCTAGAACGAAAACAGCTATTTTAATTATTATTACCTCTTTTTTTCTTTCTTCTAGAGCCAGAAAGTTTTGATACCATTTCTCATGCTGTTGAACTTCATCCTGTGTTCTTCCTGGAAGGTGTTCTAGAACTTCTCTCATGAATGCAGGTTTCCCTTTATGTTTGTTTCTCACCTTTACAAAGTTCTGATGGTCATAATTATCCCAGCCCCCTTGTCGTCCTCCTGTCTGCTGAAGGAAGTTTTCAAAATCTACCACTGCTTCTGGAAGAGTATTTGGTGTCATTGTATCTACAGGAACTTTGCTTGATATTGCTCTGAAAGTTTTCTCTGTTTCTGAGTTACCCAAAGCCCATATGTCAATTTTTCTTGATATGGCATTCAATTCATTATTTGTTGTTTTCTCTTCTTTAATGAGTTCATCATATCTAAAAGTTTAAAAAAAGTTTAAGAAAGTATCAGCCAATCTATACTAATCCTTCATTTTCCTTCAAATTACTCCTGATTCATTTTCTTCAGTTGACATTATTAATATTTATAAATCGAAGCCTTAAGCGGTTCCTTCAAAACTCAAAATAATCTTTAAAATTCTTATTTGGAATTTCATACTGTCTAAATATGAATGAAAATTTATGTTAAACATTAAAAAAACACATAAGCCCTAAGGCAAAAATATGTCTAATATTGCTTTCATGTAAGATTCATACACATAATAACATGTTTGTATGAAATGACCTCGTGGCAAGTTAAAGAGAGAAATAAAAGTTAATTTTATGTTAAAATAAGTTTAAAACATACATCAATCTTTGTTCTTCTTTAAAAGTGTTAATCGCATTTTCAATTTCTTCCATCATTTCTCTGAGCTTCTCAACAACTGTTAAAAAA
>PVKA01008915.1:0-70728 GCA_004027165.1 Ctenomys sociabilis
AGCTTTTCTTCTGGATGGTTAACAGCCTAAGATCACAAGTCAGAGTTGGAGAAATAGAAGAGCCACAAGGCCAGCCAACATTTTGGCCCTAGCCTTTCAAGGTCAGCGAAGACTCAGGACATAGGAGAACCTGTACTGCAACATCATGAAACTCAGGTGAGCTCCAAATTTTCTGAACAAGGAGATTATGGAGCCACAGGGGAAAGAGACTGAAGTTCTATAGTGTGCTTGGGGAGAGTCACACAAAGAGAAAACTTTCTCTTAAGCTCTCACAGAGAGCAAACTGGTCAAACATTGGCCGTGACTCATCCACATGGATGACACAGACAAAGGAACTGCAGAATAATGTACAGGACTACAAGATACACCCTGAGAGGACTTCAAGGTAGAAATCTTGAACATATATGGATAGGTAGAGTTCATGACAAAAACCAAACTGCATGAGAAATATTTCAAAGAATCAACAACCAGGATCTCATTTTTTTGAAAAGTTTCTGCACTTCAAAGTTCTGCACTATCCCTCTGGAAAAGGTTTTCCATATATGACATATGTGTCAGGATGAATGTTTAAAATATGTTGCAATGAAATACAGTTATATATAACTGAAGATTTATTGAATGCCAACTAAGATTTAGGTACATGCTAACAGTATGCTCAGCACAGGCATTGTGTCCTTCACATAAAATAATCTCTTGGGTCTTTCATTGTCATTGTCATACTGTTGTCATTTTCACATGCAAGGTCACTGACTAAGTTAGATTGCCAAAGAAGTATTCAATCTCCAACAGTCCAGTAATACAGGTTAGGGAGGCTTTGAAGCAATCTTGCTTCTCGTAGGTACCAAGCTAAATGTTGACAAAATTTATTTTTTGCAGTATCCACTCCATATCATACACTGTATTGAGGACTTAGGAAACGAAAACTGAAAGACACAGCCAGGCACTTTAAAGGCCTTATTATCTAGTGATATGTGCACCTAAGAAAGTACAGAATCAAGACCCAGGCTGATGGTTGATGAAAGGTTAATGGCTTAGAGTATCTAGGTGCACTGTGCTAACAAGAACAACAATGTAGCCACAGTTTACAGACATGAAATTAAGAACAAAATTACATCCTTTTTTAAGAAAAGATAAAAATAGGGGTTTTACAAAACAACAGATTTTAGTTTAAAATTGGCTTCATTATATAGCTAGTAAATAATGTATATTTATATTAATTAAACAAATAATGCAGCTAAAAATAAAATGTTCATGAAAAACACTAAAAAAATATTATAATTAAATCAGGTACCTCAACTTCAAAACCCTATCCAAAAATAGGCATCTGAGATGAACATATACTTCTCAAATGAAGAAATACAAATGGCAAGCAAATATATGAAAAAAATGTTCAAAATTACTGGTCATTTGAGATATGCAAATTAAAACAATGCTGAGATTCCATCTCACTCCAGAAAGAATGGCTAACATCAAGAAGTCAGCCCGTAACAAATGCTAAAGTGGCTGCTGGAAAAAAAGGAACACTTCTGCATCGTTGGTGGAAGCACAACTAGTATAGCCACTACGGAAATCAATGTGGCGGTTCCTTAAAAAGCTAGGATTTGAGATCCTATTCAAGCCAGTTATTTCCCTCCCTGGTATTTTTTCTAGAAGAACCGAAAACATCGAACCACAGCTGTATATGGGAGCCCATGTTTATAGCAGCATAATTTGTCATACATAAATCCTGGAAACAACCCAGAGGCTTATTACCTGAGGTACTGCTAAAAAAGATGTTATATTTTTACATAATGGAGTATTATTCAGCTATAAAACACAATAAATTTGAAGCTTTTGTTGGTAAATGGATGCAAGTGGAGGACATACTTTTAAGTGAAATAAATCAGAATCACGTTGGCAAACCTTGTATTGTCTCCTTAGTGACAAAAAAAGAAAAAAAATGGAATCTGAAGTGTACAATAGATACTTGGAAAAGGGAATGAATTTGTTCAAAAGTAAATAGTTAATGAGGTGAGGATAAGGCCAGGAGAGGTAGTGGGGAAGGAGGAATACTTCGGTATGTAAGCAGGATGGTTTGAACAAATGTACTATGGATTTCTACTGGTCCATGGAAAGGAACAAATATGTTTAATTTGCTTTGTTTCCTTATTTCAGTTATTTGTCCTTTTTCTCCTCTTAATATTTTATGTATTTCTCTTTTCCAATTTTGCATAAATATATCTGGTAAAATGCATAACTAGTTGGAAGACAACACTATGCATTACACTGTGAAATTCATACTACTTTGTTAAGTGAAATTCTGTATCATTTGTAATTTTTCTGTTTTAACACTTCTTTGCATTCTCTTTAAAAAAAAAACTGTAAATATTTGCATTGGATATTTAGTAGTTCCAAAATCACAAAATTGGAAAAAAAACTATGTAAAATAATTTTACTTTTTTTGCACAGAAACAAAAATTTAAATTGCAAGCACTACACAAGCCAAAACAAAACCATTTCATCGTTATTTCATTCCACAAATAATAAGAAAAAGACAGCAAAATCAAATTTTGTCTGTTTCTTCACAGATGAATGATTGGTAAAAATGAATATATTGTCACAATTGTGATTTTATATGAGTAAGTGTATAAAGAACATGTTTTAATGTTGTATTTTAGTGATTCAATGAAATCTTGAGACAGAGGAGAAGCAGTATATGACCCCCCGATTCTTTTGTGTCCTTTCCCAATGCAATCTTGAACACATACGGTTAAATTAGGATCTCCTCTATTGCTTCTTTTCTTTGTCTTTACAGTATTTATGAAATATTTGTGTTCGTTGAAACCTTTGTGCCTTCTGTTTGTCTTTGTATTCCAAGTACATGATTAATAAAATTATATTTAAATAAGACATTTAAAGGAATATGCTGTCCTTTTGCTTTCTCTTTTTTGAATTTATAACTGCATTTAAATTCACCTTCAGAAAAGATCATAATGCAAGCAATACAATATTTTGTATTTTTAAAGAGTAAATTACAATGTCCTCACATTGTTGCAATTAGGCAAAACTAACTATTTAGCTGGTAATATTTCTCCAGTGAGACTGAGTAGTATGGTTCCTTGCTTCACGAACTTAATTTTTTCCGCTATTTAGGTTGCAAATACATTGCAACATGGAACAAATTCTGTGACTAGAATTATGGAAACAATTATGTTCATGAAAAGAAGCCCCACTGTATACTAACTTTTATAATAAATTGAAAGGATAAAAAGTAGAATGTTAGCCTAAATCAAGAATAACTCTTCAGTCGGTTGACAAAGCCTTTCAAAGCAGTAATTTAAGGTTTCTATGTCCTAATTTCTTACTAGTAAATTTTGAAATTCCTCATTACTCTGATTCATAAAACATATAATTATTTATTTGAAGGTTACATTAAAATGCATGATCAAATTAACAATTTTTTGAGATTATATAGTAGACTTTGCTTCTGGATATTTTGTGCTTTCCATATATACCTTACAAATAAAATTTTGGTTTATTTTGAAGTTTTTTAACATACTTCAAAAAAGGAAAGGAAACCTACACAGATGGCAACCAAACTAAAAATTCATGTTAACTTATGTTTCAGTTTTCTGACCTTTATTAACACAGAATAACAATAGAAATGCAGCTCAAGTTCCAGGAAATTTTTTTTATAAATCAGTTTCCCTAAAAATATAACAGATCATCTCTATTGAATAACATTGTTCTTTTAATAGGAGATGTACTTAGCCATCTTTGCTAGGTAATAAAATACCACAAATGCTGTACCTTAAAACTAAATCCAAAGCTGTGGGTTGTGGAACACTCCTGTAACCCTGATATTTGGGAAGCTGAGGAAGGGAGGTCACCAAGTGTTTGAGGCCAGCCTGAAGCACGGAACATGACCTCATCCTATTCTCATCTCAAAGGAAAAACAAAACAAAACAGAAAAACTAAAGTGAGATCCTTTGATGTGGAAGCTTGATGTGTACTCTCTGGATCTTCTCGGTCCTCAGAAGGCTGTGAGCAAGATGTCATCAGGAGTCTAATTTCAGCTGAGGTATAGGGTCATGTCTGTCACATTCCCTGATTATTGGAATTCTTTAAAGTAGTCAAACTACTGATTTCAGTCTCAGAAGATTACCTGTTAATTCCTGCCACATGTGGATTTCCACTATGAGGCATTTTCCTGTTTCAAAGCCAAAGGAGTGCCTTCTACCTCCTATGTTTGAGGCACTCTTAGTGGACTCACTTTCACATGGTAGACCCTTGCAAGAAAATCTTGTTGATACACAAAGTAAATTGATAAGATACTTTAATTATATTTTTCTCTTAGTTCCCTTTTCTCAGAGTAAAGGCAAATACCCAATATTATCAACTTAAAGGTTCAGTGTGTCTATGGTTACAGTCTCTAGGCAGTTAGCTGAAAAGACGAACAGCATGATGAAAAGGCATTATATCATGGTGTCCAAAAAAACAGAAATAAAGGAGGATTTGAAGGGAGATGGACCTTAGCAGGTCACAACATCAGGCACTCACCTCTTGGAACAAGATCCCATTTACTGCCAGCAGGTCTGCTGTAGTGCCCCTTGATCCATTCCTTTTTTAAAATCCCTGCCTATGCAGTAGCTTTGCTCACTGTCTGTGGCTTTCCTCAGACAGTCATTGCTCCTGGCACTTCCAACTTCCTTGCAACAACACTGAATTACATGCTTTCTCTCACAGCTTCACACACTTCCCTTTCAGGGCCGAACTGCTTCGCCTTCCAGGCTTTCTCTTGTAATCTTTATTGAAGCAATAGAGACCCTACAACTCTTGGATTCCACACGGCTATGAAACTAGAACTGTGAATGATGCTCAAACGTGTCTGAGCTGCCAGCCTGAGCAGTAGCCAGACTCCCTAGGATCATAGCATTAGAGGCCTGGAAGTGTACAAATTAAGGTGGTAATTTTGTATGAAATTAAGATTAGTGATCTGGTATTCTGTAGAGCATTTGAAATTTTTACTGGGGCAGTTTATGTCTACTTTCCAAAAAATAATGTATGCTTCACTTTCAGAGGAAAAACAACATCAAATCCAAATGGTGCTCTCTCATATGTATCAAACAAGTTACTACTTGGAAAGCATTTTCAAAACTTTTAGGAGGTAATCACTGCAAGAAGATAGAATTAAATGTTACTAAAGAGATCTGACCTATAATGTTGCCAAATTTTCTTTCCTTAAAAAATGTTCTAAAGTTAAAGGTGAATTCTTAGTTGTTTTTTGTTGTCATGATGTGAAGCACATTTAAGTGTCAAAAGTACTTAGACAATTCCTAAGGAACAACATCTGCCTGTTTTTTATTAGTTGTTCCTAATCTAGCCAGTAAATAACAGTCCATAGTTTGCTAATTTATCACTCTCATTACCTAATTAAGTTTTCATTGCAGAAGTGTACTTGTTCTGTTTGATGACACCTATTAGTATATAGTTGGGTTTATAGATATTGCACTCAATATCTAAGAAGTACTTTTATTACTTACAATATTTTTAAGAAAATAACAGTGTACTTCAAAAACTATGACATTATTGTTAAATTTATAAAGGTTAATGCAGAACACTTTTGCCATCTCTTCTGACTTATTAAAAGTGTTCTAGTAGATGAAAGATATAAATGGAAAAAACTAGGATATAGAACTTCTTTGTAATACTCCTAGTATTCACTCCATTGTACGAATTCATCTTGCAAAGCAGTGTCTCATTAAGCAAATCCGCCATTAGGGGACACCAGTGTAATTACGTGTTTCTTAATGTTAAATTTATTCAATGTCCTTTTCAATTAACTAGATAGAATTTTGTCTTCCACTATTTAATATGCATATGATACAAACTGCTGTATGAAACTTAAGCCCTTCCGTTTTACTTTACATGATTAACATTTTAATCAGCTTCATCTGTAAAGTTGATTTTAAATTTCTGGGATGGTCTAGATTAATGCATGCCCTGAATGGAAAAAAGCAATAACCTCCACTCAAATATTAGTTCCTTATGGCCTTAGCATCAGAATTGATCCATCTGCTCTCAATTTCTTGCACTTTACAAGTCACAAATATATATGCATGCAGTTCATTCACATATGACTTCTGTAACAAGATTTCTTACCTATCAAACACAGTAAGAAGTGTTATAAGTTTATTCCTCTCTTTCTTTATCTTTAGGTATTGGGAACCAAACTCAGGACCCTTCAGTTTCCAGGCTGCACTGTTCAGATGTATTCCCAGCCCTTCCGAGGATTCTTTATGTGAAGAAATAAAGTGGAAACTGGATGTGTAAAAGTTCCTGTAAATCTGTATTTCTTGCACAAAAATCCAAAGAAGTGCACTAATAGCCTATAGTGAGTTACTACTTTGATGCTTCATTGCTATAATGCATGCTACATATGAATTGTATTTAATTGGGTTAAACTTTAAACATAGATAAAAAATCTACTTGTTCTTTCTTTTAATCTTTATTCCTTGTTTTTTTTATATACCTGTTACCAAAAACATTTTATGTGAATTAAGCATGAATAATTCTGCTTTTACCCCATTATTCAGTCTGATTTCTTTGTAAAGTTCTTTGTTAAATTTGTAGTCCAAGGCCAAATTATAGATGGATGTTACAGTCCTAAACTTTGCATACATTTTTCTCAAAGACTTACATTACAATTACAACAAATAGAATGGTGTTCTCTAGCACCATCTAGCATATCTTATGAGCAATTCACAGTAATAAAAATTAACTTCTTTTAACAGTTGAAAATAATAATTTAAATAGAACAGCTATGAAATTCTATGAAGACCTTAGGTCAAATTGACTAAAAAATGTTAATATTACTTCTAACTCTATAGACACTGTCAGTTTCTCACAGCACTAAGGACTTTGGTGCTGTCAACATGTCTTAAGAAATTATTCTTCTCGCCAATTGGTAGAAACACTTCATTTCGAGTAGGAGGAGCATTCGTTCTACTTACTCACCTTTCATTTGCTGACATTTGTTATGACTGATGCACTTTAGAAATATAGACTGTGAATACTTTATAAAAATAATTCACTCATGCTCACCATGGTTATATTATAAAATTTACATCATTGAAGTTATCCTGATAGCTATACGTCACATGGCCAGTAGGGTAAGCAACTTTAACATGTTAGCCAACAATTAGATAACAAACATATTTAAGCATTGGCAAAAAATTCATCAAACTTTTATCAATTTTCAGGTGTGATATACAATGTAATTCAAATATTTGCTATTAGGATATATATATATATATATATATATATATATATATATATATATATAATACTATTTCATCAGTCATTTTTGTGATTGTCATTCATCGTACTTTATGGTACACAATATGTGTGTTTAACCATTTCTTCCTAAGATAAGAAGTCAGTTTAGGAGAAAACATAGACCTATAATAAATGTCAGATATGCACTTGTGTAATGTTTTAAGAAAATTTGGGCAATATTAACTTATAAAAAACAATGTAGATTTAGATGCTAATATTAATGATGTAAAGATACTGAAATGTACTGCTATATTTCAAAAAAACCACAGATCTAAAATTGTAAAAAATTACCTCTGTACTGCATGTGAACTATTTCTCTCGGCATTAAGGCCTAAAAAATAACAACCTTTTATATAACATTTACAATATATTCTGTACTACAAATAACTTAGAAATAAAGTATAGAAATATATATGTAAGTTATATGCAAATGCTGTTATTTTAGAAAACAAATGAGCATTTTCAGATTTAATTTCGATGGGGATCCTGAATTCAGTCCTCCATGGACATTAGGAACAATTCTACTATAATTAGGAGCACGTAATTTGTTTATCATACTTTAGGTATATGCAATCAGATATCTCTAACATTAATTTATCATTATTATACATTGTATAACATTTTGTTATGGCTAGTAATTTTTAACAGTTTTTTCTTTTAAAAATTTTATTTTCTTAGACCCAAAAAATGGCTCAGTGGAATAAACACTTCCCTGGCAATCTCAAGGGTTTGAGTTCAATCCCTGGTTCCACCAAAAAAAAAAAAAAAAAAAAAAAAAAAAAATATATATATATATATATATATATATATATATATATTCTTGTTTTTTAGACGATACAAATTAGATTTAAAACAGAAATAAATTACAAGTGATACAGAATTTCACTTAACAAAGTAATATGAATTTCACAGCATTGGTTGTAATACATAGTGTTGTCTTCCAACCAATTATTTATATTGCCAGATATGTGCATGTAAAATTGGAAGAAGTCAAAAGTGACATAATAAGAAATTAAGAAGAGAAAATGTACAATCATTTGAAAAAATAGACAAAACAAATTATTACTTGCTCCTTTCCATGGACCAGCAAAAATGCACAGTACAGTTGTCTAAACCATTCTGCTTACATACATAAATAAATATCATTCTCCCACTCCCTCTCCTGTCCTCCTCAACTCAGTAACTTTATTTTTGAATAAATTTGTTCCCTTTCCCCAGTATCTATTGAACCGTTCAGATTCCATTTTCCTCTTTCAAGTTCTTACACTAAGACCCTCCAAATTCAAAGATCCATTACAAAAATGGGTATCTGAGATGAATATACACTTTCCAGAGGAAGCAATACAAATAGCAAGTAAATCTTTGAAAAAATGTTCAACATCATTGATTATTCAAAAATGCAAATTAAAATAATACTGAGATTCCATCTCACCCAAGGAAAAAAAAATGGTTAACATCAAATAGCCAATAACAAAGCTGCATAGGTTGTGGATAGAAAGGAGCCCTTCTCCATTGGAGCAGGGAGTGTAGACTGGTACAACCACTATGGAAATCCGTGAGGAGATTCCTTTAAAAGCTAGGATTGGACAGCCTTTTCATGTCAGCTATTTTTCTCTGGGTATTATTCCAGAAGAACTAAAATTCACAACTATATACATGAACCCAAGATTATAGAAGTGCAATTTGTCATAGCTAAATCCTGGAAACAACCAAGATGCCCATCAATTGAAGAATGGATAAATAAGATATACAATTTTTACACAATGAAGTACTACTCAACTATGAAACAGGATAAATTTGAGTCATTTATTGTCAAACAGATGCAACTAAAAAGCATTATTCTTAAGTGAATAGACCCATATGTCTAACAGTTTTATCTTTAAACAAAAGTGTTTTACTGATATTGTTGGCTTGAGTTGAAAGTGAAAATGAGATACAATTGGATTAGTCTGAATACCCATTCATTGTAAAAAAATGTATGAATAATAAAGTAATCTGAAAAGTTCACATTAATTTATTTAAAAAATATGTACTAAATGAACACTATTTACCAGCAACCATTTTAATATATTTGTTTTTACATACATATATATTCTTTTTTTTTAAAAATATAGTTGGTTGTTACAGGGTCTCACTATGCAGCTTGTATTTATTGAGACCCTCCTGCTTTTCATCCTCCCCAGTGTTGGGATTACAGATATATACCACTATGCCCAGACTCTAGAAGAATCTTAAATGTACCTGTGTGTGTGTGTGTGTGTTCATGCTTACACCTACGCCCACACACATGCTTCTGTGTTTATCTCTGACCTGACATAATAAGGAATTGTCACTTCAAAATTTTTCCTAATTAGGTATTCAGGAAAATATTTAGTGAGATATTTGAAGGTTAGTATATTAGCCCCACATGTTGGTGGGGCATTCCTGTAATCCCAGCACTTGGAGGCCTGAGGCAGAAGCCTTGCCACAAGTTCAAGGCCATCGTGGGCCATGCAGTGGGTCCAATGCTTGCCTTAACTACATAGTAAGATACTGTCTCAAAAGCAAAGTAAATAAATGAAAGAATAAATCAATAAAATAAATATATAAATAAACAATAAAAAGTTAACATACTGTATGTTTCAAAGACTTCTAAGTGGCCTCTTAGTAGTTGACATAGGTGAAATATTAAACCTGTACTGTGGGGTGGGTGTAGTTTCTGTAGGTAACAAGCAATGCTATATTGGTTTTGTCCAACTGACATAAGGTTTTCCTAGGCAGTAAACACTTCAACCTTCTTTCCTTCCTTGTCCTCATTCTGTTTTGTCATCTCCTTTTTTCTTCTCACCTTACTGCTTCTGTCTCTCTCTCTCTCTCTCCATTATTTCTTTCCACTCTCTCTTTCTTTTCTTTACATTAATAACCTTAATAAGAGGTAGCAGTTGATTTATATAAGGTAGAATTAATTCACACATAAGAACTAGGGCAGAATCCACCTATTTGAGGGTAGCATGAAGGGTGCACTGTGATGAAAGAAAATTGCAGGTGTAACACTAGCAAGAGTGCCATTCAAGCATAGCTCTGGTGTGAGGTTTGTTTAACTGGGTGAAAGTGATTTCTTACACAATTACATGTGAGTATTTGTTACCTTTGGACAATTAAGACACCGATGTAAACTCAATCAAGTAGTCATAGAATCAAGGCTTCTATTTTGGATTCACTGATTTGAGATCTTTTTACTGATTGAGGCATTAAATAATTAACTATTGGCATGAATCTAGTAATTGGATTAGAAATCAGGGTAAAAATTACAACCTTTGGAACTAAATATTTTAATTGAATTTATTCACTAGGAAAATGTGTTTAATCTCTTTTACAATATTTTCAAATAGAGTGGTGTCTTGGTTCATGAATGCTTTTATTTGCAAACTATTTGACTCAGAAACAGAAGCTTTTGGCAAAACTTAATTTTTGTTTGAAAACTCTGTACGGGGTCAGAAACACAACCATGGTCATCTTTCCTATACAAACAGAAATTTAGCCATTTTTTCCAGAATTGTACTACAAGTTTAATTTGTGATTCAAGGTACCATTTACCAGTTTTATGGGAGATAAAAAATAAAAAAATATATTTTCATTTAAATTTTTTATTTAAGTGTTGCCTAACACCTTTAGGAAATTTACAGCAAAACCAGTCATTAGACATCATTTTAATGAACACAACAACTAATACCTAGATTTTCTATGTGGATATTTTGTAAAGGTGAGACATTTTCAGGGTAACATCTTGTGCTAAAATGCAGCCAAATTTAGTAGTGAGGGAGTTATTTTTTCATTAAACCTAGTTTTACGAATGAATATATTCTTTCTCTAGCAGTCACTTCAAAAATCCCTAGTTCCCATGGTTTTTTTCATTAGATGAATTCAGATTTCACAACCCAGTAGAAAAATGAGCAAAAACCAGATGTGCCTACCGTGGACAACCTTTAGCTAGATGCAGAAAAGAAAAAACAGGGTACAGTGCAAAACACCTAACTTCCTGTCTCCACCTAAAGGTTTAACATGTTTTCTCCTAGCTTGTTTTGCAGAATTCAGTTATTCTTTTATATTTAAATTAATCTACAGTATATTGTTGTGGCCAGATTTCCAAATCTCTCTGTGTTTTCATTTTAGAATCTGCCTTCCTTTTTCCTGCATCACAGCCTGTAAGACTGAAAGGTCTTTATTCTGGGGATAAGCCTTGATTTTTATTCCATTTTCTGCCAAAACAAAAGCACTCCAGAGTCTTAGCTCATATACATACTGAACGCCACATCCTGTTCTCTTAATGGACTCAGTTGGGGAGCCAAGAGAGCATAAAACAGCTGGTTGCAAGAGAGTCCATAGCAAACACTCCTAGATAATTCAGAGCTGTAGTCAGTCCTTTTAGTTGCAGGTTCTTCCTTTTGGAGGAGACCAACACAATTGGTTCTCTTCGAACCCCCTTACTATACACAGCACGCTCCAGATGGTAGCCTCAGGCAGAAGAAAGGGCGCAAGACAGAGATGTGGCTGTGAAAATGTACACGTTAATACAATAGGCTAACAAATATTTAAAATAAACAACTCGAAAAACTTTTAGGAATTCCAGATTTCATGTCTGCTCTTGTGATTCAGTGGCAGTGTTGTCTCTGCATTAGCACAAAAACAGTGAGAGGCAGCTCTGTTCATTTGTACACATGCACTTGTTGATTCATTGCTTTTCTATGATTGTGCTGTGAAAGACAAAGGTTGGGTCAGTGGTATAGCTCAGCACACTAAGCACTTGCTTAGGTAAGTGCAGGGACCAGGGCTCAATTTCTGGCACAGTATGCCACAACGGCCTGCCACTGGGCACAATGGAGTCCAGGCATGGTGATGAGTGCCTGTAATCCCAGGCCTAAGGAGGCAGTAATTAGGAGAATCACTATGACTCAGAACTGCATAGTGAGATCCTGCACACAAAGAAAACCTTGAAGACAAAGACTGCAACATTTTACAAGTATTTTTGTAAAGCAAACTTCTGAAAAAGGTTCTATTTCAAAATATGAATTCAGACAATGTTCAATATTGATTCTAAGACAGTAAGTTCTTGTTATTTTTATTATATTTTTCTTCACATTGATCACTTGAAATACATGAAAGAAACCCAAGTATATGGAGAATTAATTTTCTTTCTTTCTTTTTTCTGTATTGTAGAGAAGGTTCTACAGGGTGTTCAGGGTCTTACTACTAGGTCGGACTCCTAATGATCCTCCTGTTTACAGTCTCCCAAGAGCCGGGATTGCAGGAGCACACCGCCATGCCCAGGCTCAGCATGCCCCGGGGGCAAGGCTAGAAGACAGTGACAATTAATTTTCAGCATGGCCAGCAAGAAGACACATAAGGAATAAATAATATCTTTAGTGCATAATGCTGGAAAAAACTGAGTATCTACAGCAAAGAATGAAAGTGGGCCCTTATTTATATCATGTATAAAGAAAAACCTTCAAATGAATTACAGACCTTAGCTTGATCTATGCAATTATAAATTCTTGGGTTTAAAGTTCCCTCATTTTGTTTTTGCTGTTCTTTATAAAACACTATAACAAGAATGCTCAGACAATTAAATGAATTCACAAATGATGTTATGTCAAATTAGTGTCTGCACGAAAACAAATTAAACAACAAAATGCAAAATTAGCATGTTAAAAGAATTGTATATGAGTTAAGGTGCTAATAATATCCAACACATAAAAAGGAAATTTCAGTTTAAAAGCAGGCAAAAGGCCAGGTGTAGTGTAATCCCAGAGTTCAGAAGGCTGAGGCAGGAGCCTATCTGCAAATTAAAGGCCATCCTGGGTTACACAGTAAATTTAAGACCAACTTGAACTACATTCCTGCACCCGTCTCATAAATCAATCAAACAATGAAACAACAAATTCCAGGGCCTTGGGAAGACACTTCTAACAAACACATAACACAATGTGCATCAGAAATGTGACTGATCTCACATCATTCTGCCACAAATGAATATTAACAAAGAAAGAAGACATAAAAATGTTGGTGAGAATGTGAAAGAAAGTGAATCCTTTCATGCTATTACTGAAAATGTAAAGTAGAAAGTTATTACAGAAAACAATATGTCATTTAATTAAAAAGTTAAACAACAATTAACGCATAAACCAAAAACTCCTATGTGCAGTGGCTACAGAAGGCAAATGAAATCATCACTTTCTAGTGATCTCCACGTACTCCTGTTCACTGTACCATATACAAGAGCCCAAATGTGGAAATAACTGAAGCGAATGGACAAAGAGCTTGTGATATGTGACTCTGTGTGGATGACTGGACATTGTTCAGACTCACAAAAGAAGAGATGCTGGCACTTACAGCAATGTCGATGAACTTGGAGGGTATTATGCTAAGTGAAATAAATCAAGCTCAGAATAAAAGTACTATGATCTTATATGCAGAGTGTTTAAAAAAATGGACTACACAGAAGCAAAGTAGAAAGTGGTTGCTAGGGGTAGGAAAAGTAAGGAAATGGAAAGAAATAGAACAAAGGAATTACTCTTGTGTTGGCATAGGATGAATGGGTTTGCAAAGTTACTGCAAATGCTGTTGCAGAGTGTACTTAAAATGCACTAATAGAATACATCATAGATGTTCTTAGCACAGAGTATGAAACTAAGGAAAGTCATTGCTATGGTTAATTTTCAGATTATAATCATTTTTTCATGATATACATAAATCATTATGCTGTATGCCTTAAATTGACATTGGCTTATATTCATTATAGATCTACGTTATTTCTCTGCATTCTCATATACTCATATCAAATATGTATTCTTTTGATTCATAAATTAGGTTCAAACTTGAATGAGCCATATGTGACATAAAGGGGATGTAGTTGTTAAAAAGTTCTTAAAAATATATAGAAAGGGATCAGTTTATGCAAAGGAACTTGATAAGGAAACTTAGAGGGCCAGGTTAGGATTGGCCTCAATGTGGTCTACATTCTGGAGAGTCATAGGATCAGTACATTCCCAATCCAAGAAGCTGGCAGATTCAACAAGCCAATGTGAAGGTGCCAGCCACAGCCACAGTGAGCCTTTCTCAATTTGGGGACTTGTACTTCAGGCATTTAAAGACACCATCCAAATCACACTGAGAAGCTCGCTTTCCTATCCTGGTAGGAATCTCTTCAGCCAATGTGATAAGCATGACTGAAGATCTAATCTCATACCATTTCCTCAGTCATGGTACATCATAAGAAGAGGTATTTTTTTATTTTTTATTATTATTATTTTAATGTATTTGGTTGGTACAATATCTCATTATGTAGCTCAGACTTGTAGTGATTGCTCCTGCTTTTAGCCTCTCCGTGCTGGGATGACAGGCATGCACCACTATACTTGGACTCATTTGCAGGGTCGGCATGCCAAGGAGCAAGGCCAGAGCAGCATGTGGTACTGGGGATCGAACCCCAATCCTTGCACTTGTCTAAGCAGGCACTTAGTCTGCTGAGGACTTCACGGGGTAAGCTTTAAAATGATTATGTTAGTGTTGCATTCTATGTTTGCAAGTGATATAATAATAATAATAATGATAATAATAATAATCACATTTTTCTAAAACATTTTTCTTGATTTTAAAGTTTTACTACTCTCATTGTAAACTAAAAATGAACACTACAAGAAATAAGATTGATTGATTGATTGATATATAAATAAATAGTATGAAAAATGTTTTACTGTTGTTTTATATTTTTTCAAATTTCTTAAAAAGAGTCTCCCTAATATGAAAGAGAACAAAAATTAAAGGAATGTGTAGTTTTGAAGAAGTGTGTGAAAAGTAGACATCAATCACATTCCTTTCATTAAAAATATTTCTGATGAGGATTTTTGCTAGACTAATATGTTGTGCTGCAAATTATGTTTTTGAATTTTATATGCCAGAGTGGTACTTTTAGAATCTATTTTTTGAAGAAAAATCAGCTGAATGCACACCAATTTTAAGACACTGTTTAAATTGAAAGGCTAAATTATTAGACCAATAGGAAAATAAGTGAAATAGAAGCATATATAACTTTATGACCCATAGTGACTAAATGAAAAACTGAATACAATGACAAAAAATTAAGAAATAAAAAAGTTATCTAATCTGACTGACTCACAGTGAACATGGTAGAGAAACAAGAGGACTAGTCCCACAAATAACATGCTATAAATTACACATCCAGAAAAGCAAAACATTGAGCAGTACACAATAACTGAAATAAGACAATGACTGCTCCCTGGTTCCTCCAATTCTCAGTATCAAATTCCCTTGCTCTGGAATTATTTTCAAAGTATATTGTACATCAATCATTTTCTTTTAATTCAATAATTTTCTGAGGAGGAATTTGAATTGCTCTGATAATCAGTTTCAGAGCTGCACATAAGAGTGACATTTTTAGCCAGGCGTCGTGGCGCAAGCTTGTAATCCCAGCACTCAGGAGGCTGAGGCAGGAGGATTATTGTGAGTTCAAGACCAGCTTGAGCTACAAAGTGAGCTTAAGGCCAGCTTGAACTGCATAGTGAGACCCTGGCTCAAAAAGACAAAAAATAAAAAAAAAATTAAATAAAATAAAAGAGTGATATTTTTACAATTAAAATCCTTTGAAATGACAAATGCACACTGTGCACAAACAAAATGTTTTATTTCCATTTCTTTTTCTTTCTTCACTTATGTATTTGGTACAGGGTTTCACTACAAAGCTCAGACTCATAATGATCCTCCTGTTTCCAGCCTCCCCAGACCGTGGATTACTGACACCCACCAAAATGCCTGGACCCAGTCCCGGGTTCAACCTGCTCCAGGGGCAGGGTTGGCACAGCATGGGGACCGGGGATCGAACCCTGGCTACTGTGATTGCCAAAGTAGGTGCTTAGTCTGCTGAGTCATCTCTGCAGCACAAAATGTGTTTTTAAATCAAACAATAAACATTTTCTTGATGTATATCCCATAGTCCTACTTAATCATAAAATGATTTATATTTTCACTATGGGCTTATTATACTAGTCAAGAGTTCGCTACTTCTCATGTGTCCTCAGCCTATTGTATATAAAATATATCACAAGTTGGTGAAGAAATGTAGACTATTTTTAAAAAGGAGTGTTTATAAATAGTGCAAGCAACAAAAATCTAGGCTGTTGCTCCGAGGCACTTTGAGTGGGACAAAGTAAAATTTTTAACCATTGATTTCTAGCTGATAAAATATTTACTAATCATAAAAATATCACACAGATAGAAATGCATAATGGTCAAAATTGTGCAGCAAATATATAGTAATATTATTTAATTCATGAAAAAGTGGATTCTATTAAAATTGGGCCTATTACATAGATACAAATTAATTTTTATAAAGTATTTAAATTATAAAATTAGGATGCATTGCATTAGGATAAAATAAATTTAGATTGAGGTAGCAAAATTATGGTATAGAGTCATTTTCAAACAGATCTTTCACTACGATTGAAACCAAAAATAAGAATCTTCACATTAAATTTTCTTTTAATATATATTAATGTATATTCATTAAAAGAAAATTTAATATTATATATATATATATATATATATATATATAACTTTTCTGCTACTTTCTTGTTTTTAATGTAAGTATACTCACTTCCTATGGCAACTAAGTAATTAAAAGACTGAGGGAAGGGGAGATGGCTCAGTGGAATTAGTGCTTCCCTGGCAAGCACAAGGGAAGTTTGATCCCCTGTTCCGTCAAAAACAAAAGAAGACTGAATTTAAAACAATCAAAGTATAAATGCTAACTAAAGATTTTGACATTTGTTGTTTTATTTAAAATAATATCATTTATTTCTTTTACTAATTCTCATTAATATTCTTGAGCAAACTGGCCTACTCATACTGTTATATTAATGTAATATCAGAATGAGAGAAAACTGAAAGGACAAATGCAATGAATAGTTTCTTTGACCTTTCTCAATTTAATGTTAGTGTCCCCATTGGAAATACAAACAAATCATGAAATATATCTTCCATTTAAATTTTATAAATAGGTCAGAATTCTGCAGCATTATAGCAAATATGACAGCAGCTTGCTTATACAGGTGAGCTATTCTTTTTCTGGTACTGACTTGTGGGTTATAAGAACAAACCATGGCAACAGTGAATTTCTTATAAAGGAGACAGTAGGATTATACGCTTTCAAAAATATCTGCCTATATCTTAAGGTTCTACAGATTAACAACCTTCTAATTAACTTCTGGAATTAAAAATAATTATAACTTAATATCTGATGAGCCTAACTTTGACAATTTAAAGGTGATACAACCAGTTTTACTATTATGTAAAGTGAACCTCAAAACCTACCCCGAGCATACTGCCTCTGACAAACTCAGCCATTACTACTAGAAGGCCAGAAAGAGCAAGGACAGACTATGCCTGTTGAAAGCTACGAGGAGCCCTGGGGACTGTTACCAGGGAGCAGCCGTGGCCTTCAGGGTGCCCTTCATCTGTGCCAGCGTGGGTGAACCCAGAAGATGGAAATGGAAGAAACTAGTATTACAGATCTACTTCTTCTTTTTTTTTTCCATCTTCTGCTTCATTTCAGATGCTAAGCTTTGGTTTATCTGCTAATAAGCAAAGTGGCAACAGAAGCGAATAAGGTTCGCTAAATGGGCCTAATCTTGACGCACTTGGCAATGTGTACATAGGAGTTGTGGGCAGGTAAATGAACGATACCCGGCATCCTCCACCCTTCTGACCCTCAACATTTATACCTTTTCCTTTCAGATGAGAAAACTTGTTCTCAGTACAGTTTCTTATGGTCTATTATATATGATGTCAATTTGATCGTAATCCTTCCTAAAACTTAAAATAATTACTTAGTCTTCTTCCCAAAGGTAGTGAAAAGAGCCTGGTAAAGTTAACTCGTGTATTAACCAAAAGGATACTGTTACAGTCCTCTCTTTTTTATTATTCACAACATCCACTATTGCTGTGATAGTCTCCATACTGCTCCACATAACGCTTAGCATCTCATCTACAAATATCCTTTACATAATGGATCAACGCCAGTCTTCACTCACACACCAGCTGCCCCCTTGGCATTCCAGTCTTTACAAGAGTTGGTAAAGTGGATTATTAGGACTACTAGGGCCACAGAATTGAAAAAAAATTCAAGTGTAACACATTTTTTAGAAATAAAAATGAATTTCTCCTATTAGGAAGAATGATCCAATTTCTAATGGTACTAATTAATATTGCAGGCTTCTCTGCTTTAGTGACAGTGGAGGGGCTGGGGAGATGGCTCAGTGGAATAAGAACATTACCTGCTTGAGAATCCTAACATATCCAGCTAACCATTGCAGCTTCTAATTATCAGACATGTGATTGGACATTGTCAAAGAAGGGTTCTGTTCATGGCCAGTAGAATCGAGGTGCTGTAGAACAAAAGTAAAATTTCCTTCAGGAGTTGGTCATTCTGTGAGCTTGTATTTCCTTTACGTGACTTCCTTAGATTCAGTGGCAAAAATGTCAGCTTAAGGATACCTTAGTTTTATGAAACAGGCAAGAGGACAGCAACTCAGCTGTATAAGTTGCTCAACTGAAATTCCATCAGATTCTGTCCGAAGTCCCTCTGTCCAAGGTACTTTTGGTGATCCAAGATAGACACAGTACAGGGAGATGGCTCAGTGGAATAAGTGCTTCCCTGGCATGCTCAAGGGCTGAGTTCAATTCCTGGTTCTGGCAAAAAAAATGTCAAAGAACAATTTTATTTTTTCTTGTAGTTATGTTTGGATAAACTTATATTTCTAAGTTTAAAGCACTCAGGTATTTCTTGCTTTCATCTAAAATAAATCCTGAAATACATGAAGAAAAGTACAAATTTTATATCAGTCTTTAATGATTTATCTTTTACTGCTACTTGTAATTTTTGATTAAAATTTATATTAGAACACTTGTAATTTACATTTGAATTTTTAGAGTTTTATGGGTAGTAGTTTTACTGAAAATGCCCTGACAAACGTATCTACTTAACTAGTAGACTTTGGCAAATTAAATTCAAAGAATATCTTCTATACCTTCTAATATCAGAAAGAAATTTTTAAAATCCAACTCTATTGTGTCATTTTTTATCTACTGGAATTTCTCTGTCAGTTATTTGGGGTATTACATCTTTTGGAGAAGAGATGATATTTATCCACAGAACCAAGCTCAATGGGTTTTTAATACTTATGTGTTAAATTGGTGTACATTTTATGTTAGAAAAAACATGATAGGCACCAGGTAGATGGCTCAGTAGTATAAGTACTTCCCTGGCAAACACAAGGGTCTGAGTTCAATCCCTGGCTCCCCAAACAAACAAACAAAAAAAAAATAGCATGATAAAACCCATAACTGACAATATTATGAAAGGCAATAATTTGGCTTTCATCTTTTTTCCTAAGGATTCATGTCATAAAGAGAGCACTTGAGTGGTCCTATTTGCATCCCTGATGTGTAATAATGCATATTTGACCATTCTCCTCTATCAGCTTTCATGGAAGTGGACACTGCAAATAGAGAGACAAAACATCTTCAAAATCCCCTACGGACTTACTGAAAACTGTAAATATTTCCAAATAGCTTAGTGGTACTTAAAACTTACTTCTTATTAAAGATGATTAAATCATCAAACATTTATCAAAGTGTGGATAAACGTACACTTTGATAGGATAATAGCATCTTACTCTAAGAGTGTACAGTCTTTAGTATTTTCAGTGTTTTAAAGTGTGCAGACACAATAAGTTCCTCATCAAATTTGGGCTAATTAGAAATGCAAAGTATAATTTTTCAAGTTTTTATTGTTTCAAAATACTCATTTTCATCATATTCTCTTGTTTAACAGCATCCATTGTATAGAATTTACTCTAATGTCATTACATTGAAAAATAACCAATGTAAAGATAAAGATGTTAAATTGTAGATAAAGTGAAAATTTCCTCTTATTTCTGATAGATGTAATGGAGAAGTGATGAAGTATTGATTAGCTTCTTTTGCTCATTATAACAGCAATAAAAGAAACTCTCCTAAATAATTTTTATTTCATTTTCAACTCTGTATTCTTTGCAATCCGATCTTGACATTGAGTTTGGGAAGTAATGTTGTTTCAAATGTATTGTATTGACTTGACTTTCACAAAGTAAGTAAACATAGTTATGAATAAATTCGCATGATGTTAAGTGAAGTAAATCAGACACACACATCTGTGCTTCATTTGGCTTCCCTTGCATGAAAAATTTAATGAGAAAAAAGAGGCCAAACAAAGAAATAGAAAAAAGAAAGTAATTATATTCCAAGAATGTTGGTATTGTCGGTTTGTGGTTTTCATCTAAGAATTTGTGGATGCCCACTTTAAAGGATTTACGTGATTTGGATATGTAAAGTCTTTATTGTTGCTATGAACATGGTCTATTTGGGAAAACAATCTCTAATAGGAAAATCTATGAAGATAGAGTATCTCCATTATCTACATTCATGTGGGAATGATTGAGAGTTGATAGTAGGTAGAGTGTTTTGTTCTGGGACAAAAAAAGGCCCAAGTGTGATTGTGGTTATAATTATGCAGTTCTGTCAATGTGCTAACATTTATTGATCCTGATACTTTAGGTCTGTAAATTGTGTGGCACGCAAATTTTGAGTTCAATAACATTTTCTTATATTTTAAAAGAGAATCTAATAATTTTTAAAGTCTAGTATAAGAACTTCAGTTCTCCAAAAAGACTTCAGATGAAGATAACCACATGTAAGACTTTCCATAATGCTTCTCTGAGTGTTTTGATTATTAGTCATCACTTGCTATCTTTCTGTTACATTTGCACATATTTTATCACTAGTACTAATGACAACAGTGATTCTCACACAGGCCATTTTGCCTGCTGGGGGACATTCAGTGTTGTTGAGATGGTTTGGGTTGCTAATTGGGCCTAAGGTGCTACTGGCATTTACTAAGAAATAGAAAGTAGTAATACTATTAAATGTCCTGCACTGCACTGAGGAATCTGACTCCCCACACCCCCAAGACAGCAAGGAAATGTTAATAGATACATGGATGAGAAAGCCTTGACTAAATTGGCAAATTCTTAAGGAAAGAATTTTGTGTTTCCTTTGCTTTCTATACCTACTAATTTATTATGATCATTGATAACTACATATTTGTTAAACTAATGAAATGAGTTTTGGAAGAAGATGAATGATCCTGAAGGATGACATTCAATCACATTCAATATTGCCAAATATATGTCATTGATTACAAGCATTCAACTTTTCTTTGATATCTGCAGGTTTCATTGTCACGCTAGTGGCAAGAGTACAAGTGGACAACTGTGTATTACAGAAAGTCTCCTGAGAATTGTTAATCTGCCTATTTAAGTTGTTGAAAAGACCTTTCAAAATAAGCTAGCAATCCTTCTATACAATATAAAAATAAATACAATTGTATTTAAATTTTAGAGAGTTTTGTACTTTTTGTCTCTCTGTCTCTCTAGATGATAGATAGATAGATAGATAGATATAAATAGATAGATAGATGATAAAAAGATATATATGATTTAGTTATTCATCAAATTTTATTCATTTTTTCATTTAACAAATAGTATAACTAATTATACAGTACAATTTGAAGAATATTTGGGAACACTGATGCATTAAATAAAATACATTTGTATAATGATGCTTAAAGTTAATGAAGAATATAAAGAAATGATTATAAATAAGTAATAGATTCCTAGATGCATGGGAAGACAGACAGAAAACAGATCAAAGGATTCCATAAAATGAAGGAGAATTAAAGATAACATTGGCTGGCCAAGAACTCAGTAGAATAAGTGCCTGCCTGGCAAGTACAGGGTCTTGAGTTAAAAGATAATTGGGTCTAATAGAAATAGCTAAATGTGATTGGTGCTCATTGAATTGAGCATCAGACTTTGTTTGCTTCAGATTTCAATGCTTTAGAAAATAGCTAGTGTAAAACAAAGAGAAGCACCTCTAGGGAAATGAAGAATACTTTCTTTTCTATATTAAATATTTAGTTGTCTTTAAGAAACTTGAAAAAATGCACATTTATGTAGATGGTATATGAAGGACAGAGTGAAAGCAAAAGCACTTTGAAAGTAAGCCAGGATTCTAATATGAGTAAAAACAAGGACCAATAAGCAGACTTTAGGAATTTGCCTGATGACAATGACCAGATGCACAATTGGATTGTAAAGAAGTTGAAATACTACAATGCTTAAATAATTTTATTCTATTTTATTTTATTTTATTTATTTATTTATTGTTATTATTTTTATTTTTTTTGGCGGAGCTGGGGATTGAACTCAGGCCCTTGCACTTGCCAGTCAAGTACTTATTAACTGAGCTATCTCCCAGCCCCCATTATTCTAGTTTATGTTTAAACAAATGATGAACTTTCCAGCTGGGGGTAGAAGAAAGGCTTGTTATTCGAGATTTCAGGTGATATACAATGATGGTCGTTAGGCTGAAATAGTGGCAAATTCATGGAGAAGAGCAAGTGTTTTTTTTTTTTTTTTTTTTTTTTTTTTTTTTTTTTTTTTTTTTTTTTTTTTTTTTTTTTTTTTTTTTTTTTTTATCTTATGTATAGACATCACTAAGTAATGACATTTTAAGAACAAAAGTATGGAGGAAATGGAAAAAAAGAGATTATAAAAGTTAGACCCAGTAGCTTTTAGGAAGAATTAACTGGCTATATGAAGTAAAATGTATTGAAATGGAGAGACACAGAAGTTAAATTCCATCACTAAATTGGTGAGGGCTGTGTGCAAGACGTGTATGGAATATGATGGGGGAGGTGAATCACACATGACATTCCAGTCCTAAAGTGGCTAAGGAATATGCATACAACTGGAATTGCAAAAATGTATTTGAATGAATGAACTACATTATTATTATATGCAAATGAAATTTGAGTGATGAGACCAGTTGTTTCTAAGACAAAATAAATGTTTCTTTGCCCAGAGATAGAGCAGATAGACACAGACAGACTTGATAGTTTTTAAAAAGTACAGTATTAACACACTGATTGAATAGTTAAACCTTGACAATGAGAAAAAAACTGAAATCTGATTAATATTAATGGAAGAATTTTTTTCTTAGAATCTGTTCAAGTGAGTTAATTAGCTGTAATGTCAAACTAATTGGCTAAATATGCTAAAAAAGTAATTTCAATATTAATATTACTAATTATTTTGTTTATATTCAATAGAAAGACTTATATAATTTGCTTGCATGTATCATAACTAAAATTAAAACTGAGGAATATTTTAAATATTAATGAGTCACATTGCATCAATAGACTTAAAAATAAAATCCTTGGAGAAAAATAAAAGTACATATGTGTTTCCTTATAAAATGAAATTGATCTATAGAATTAATTAAAGTTTGGAATTGTTTATAATGAATCAGTCTTCACAGATTGAATAACACTGTATGAACTTATGAAAAGAAAAAAATACAAGGATTATACTCAAGTCTGCTAAGCACTGTGTTGGTATTTGATGATCATACATGCAGGCCAGAAGTTTAAAAGTTAACATTTGCATTGAATTTTATAGAAGGTAACCACAGTGTTTCAATAGGTGAAAATTAAAGTAGATAATGATAAAATCGTGAATAACATTTGAAAGAAAGATAACATTCTTTTATCTACTACCATTTCATGTTTTGGTTCTAATGCCTTTCTGCTTTATTGCAATTACTTGAATCAAAACAAAATTAATCCTCATTTCATTTGTAGTTAAAAAACACCTGTGCAGCTTTTACAAATTCAAAGATAGAGATATATAGGATTCTGTCTCCTGCATGCTCCATTATTTCAGGATTCCCTAGAAAAGCTTCAGTCTTACAGAAGCAGCTGCTTGTATTTAGTGATAATCCTCTGTGCTATTAGTTTTGTCTTTTGGGATAGGAAATTGATTACCTGACCTTAACATAGTAAAGACTTTGTGTACGCCTTACTTTCTGCCTCAGACAGTAAATCTGTTATGTAAACATAGCAAAATAATTAAGAGTACAGGGATGTTGCAGTTTGATTAGGGAAACTGATAAGAAAACAAAAGAAAATTTAAAAAGACTATTTTTTTTTCTACCAAGTTACTAAGAAATTATAATTGCTGCTGATTTTATGATGAATTTTGAATATTTTTTCAGCAGTAATGAGGAAGTTTTCTTAGGTTTCCGGAGGTGTTACAACAAATTGCTACAAGTTTGTGGCTAAAACAATGCAAATTTATTAATGCTCAGAGAGAAGCTCAAGGTGCGTTCAAGCTGGCTGAAACCAAGCCGTGGGCAGGCTGGCAGCGCCTCCTGGGGCGCTGGCAGAGGCCCCCGGAGGCGCCTTGCTCTTCACCTTTTCCAGCCTTCCTGACTTCGTGTCTCTTGGCTCTCTCGCTGGTGTTCAAAGTAAGCAGCGTAGCGTCTTCACATTTCTGGCTCTCTTCCCTCACTCTTTCACTATTTTAATATTTTTTAAAGAAAACATTTCAATTACTTAAAGTCCCATAAATGTTGTTCTTCCCACTCTACTGCCAAAAATAACTACTCTATCAGAGGCTTAGTCTAAACATTCTGGTAATTGTAGAATCTTCCTTCTAGTATAGCTACATTTCAGTCTGAAGGGTGACTTTCTGTTTTGAATTTTTCTTTGTTTAATGTATGTGCTTGTGTAGAATCTCACTACGGAACTCAGATTAGTGGTGATTCTCCTGTTTCAGCCTCCCCAGTGCTGGGATTACATGCATATGCCACCATGCCCAGTTGCAGTGGCTGGCTTGGCATGCTATCCCCAGGTCCTTGCGCTTGCCAGGCAAGCATTCAGATGGCTGAACTATCTCCCCTACCTGAAGAAAATTCTTGAGTAAGAAGAACTCATGATTATACTAGGTTCCCAAGGCAAACCTTTCTGTTTCAGGCTTTTTAATTTAGTCACATCTACAAATCCCTTTTTGCTTGCTTAGGTAATAATCACAGTTCCTGGGGGTTGGAACAACTACATGTGTAGCTGGAGGTGCCATTATTCTGATTCCCTCAGGAGACAGCACTTTATTATTTTTCATATAAGTGCAGTAAATGAATATTTAACTGTAGAACTAATACATAAATACATTCAGATAGAAGAATCAACACATAAATCTAAATTCTCCCTTCTGTCCTCTCTGATCACTGTCCTCCCAGATGTAACTGTTGCTCCTTAGTTTATTACCTTTGCTACTTCTAATGCACCTGAATACATTTATACACACTTAAGGAAGTGTAGTTTGTTTTAGTGTTTTCATATATGTAAACCTTTTAGCAGACAAAATTGATGGGGAAATTGTTAACACGACGTAGGTTTACATATCCTGATTCCCATAATTACATTCAATAGGAGAGAGGATTCTCAGCGTGGAAAGTCACAGTTCATGGCATATTTCCATTCAGAACCAGAACAAAACAGCATAATTACAAAGAACTGAGCACTTTGTCTTCATCATACTTTGTAAAGATTTTCATCAATCCATACGTAATGAAAAATTAAAAGTTAATCTCAAAGTTCCACTAAGTAGAGGAACTTTTTGTAAAATAGTGTCTCTAATTTGCTGTAATCATTTGAAAAATAAAACTAATATAACTCTCAAAAGGTAATAAATATTTATAATTCATAATTCTTTTGTTTCTGGTTCTTACAATAATTTATTTGTGTCTAATCAAGTCTTATTATACAATGTACCATAGACTGTAATGAAAAACTCACATCACTCCAGAGGAGACAAGTATTTCCTTCAACTAAGTGCAAGGTCAACATGGTGATGAATATATTTCCTGCATTGTAAAAGAAATGTTCTTGCAAATATGCTGAGTTTATGTAGGCATGATTATGCTTGAGAATTGTCAAGTATGTGCAGAACGTGGACCTTATTAGTATTTTCCATGTGTGATAAACACATGCACTACATACATAACTATGTACAGTGCCAATATGTTGTAAAATTTTCAATTTGGGACACAGTCAAGTTGCATGATGTTACAGTGCAGGTTCCCCTGTGTCTTGAGTCTTCACTGGCCTTGAACATTTTTCATATATTTATCTGCCATTTGTATTTCTTTATCTGAGAATTGTATATTCCTCTCAAATATCCATTTTTGAATTTGGTATTTGACCTTTGGGGGCCTGCCCTTTTAATTCTCTTTTTCTTTCTTTTTTTTTTTTTTTGCGGAACCAGGGATTGAACTCAGGCCTTTGTGCTTGCCAGAGAAGCACTTATTCCACTGAGCCATCTCACTAGCCCCCCTTTTAATTCTTTATATGGTCTTCTCAATTTCTTGTAATTTTCTTTTTCTTTTCCAATTTTGTATGCATGTATCTGCAAATCTGTAAAATTAATTTGCAGAAAATTCTATGCAAAATAATATATGCTGTCATATTAGTAAAAAATAAAATAAAATAAATTTACATCTTTTTAGATATGGAGTCTTCAAACACCCTGACTTTTTCACTCACTCTTTACTTGACATGAACTCATAGTTCATGCTTCTGCTCTTTCATTTACCTAATAGAAAAACATGTTCTGCTCCCACTGCACAGACCATAACGTTAGAGTTGATAACCCTCAGCAAATCACTTGTTGACATTGATGTAATTCCCTATTTTCTCTAATTTGTTTGGATATACATTTTAAAGGATTTTTATCCAACATAAGTGGTAGTAGGTGTTTAGTTCAGGAGATTTTCTGAATATATATTTAGCTATATGAAAGGAAGTCCAGTTATAAACAGCGTAATGAAGAAACTAGAATCTTCAAGGTAGCCAAGAAGGGGGGAGAGAGAGTGAGAGTGCTATATCATTATAGATCACAACCTCTGTAACCCACTTCAAATAGGATTCTCTTTCTAATATCACTTTCAGCTATCCACTGAACTATGAATTAATCTATTAAAGAATGTTATCTCTTGTTATCTAATTACCTTTAAAAAGCTTCACCTTTGAACACATGAGAATTTTCAGAGACATTTTAAATCCAAGCCACATGGTTTGTATTCTGGCCCTCAAAATTCTCATGTCTATAGCATTATGTGAAATGCATTTAGATGATCTCTAACAGTCTCCAATATTGTCACAGTTCCATCATCTGATGGCACAGTGTACACATCAGCTTTAGAAGTGGTTGTCTTGTTAGATGGACCCCATGTCGCTTCTCTGTTGGGCAGGTTACAATCTCTGCATGTGGGTATTATTGGTTCAAATTGCATATTCCTGGAATAACCAACTTTCTGGGTTCTCATAGCAACACTACCTTCCCAGGGGCTCCTGGCAAGGACTATAAACAAGTAACATATTTTTGCCTAACCTCTCAGGCTTTCTTTTGAAATTTGAGTGAAAGTTCTCCTTGCTCTGTACCTGGATGAAAACCCAGCGCTAAGATCAGCTACCAGATCAGGCAGGAGCCTGGGCCTTTGGACTAAGGTTGCATCAGACTCTGAATGTCTAGATGGCTGAACTTCAAGAAACATCAGAGGAAGACTTGTAAAATTAAAGAGCCCTGGGGATCTCTTATGAAAGCAAAATCTTTTAAAGACTTCTACCCTTTCACATGCTTCAATCTGAAAAGGTTAAGGTCTGACCAATTCATGTGATGCCTTCAAGGATTTTGCTATCATCCTGATGCAAACTACTTACATTGGCTTCATTTTAATGCTAATCTTTTTAGCCAACATGCTCTTCTCTCTGTCCTTGGCCCCAATTTTTCAGACACTTCCTTTGTGGCCAGGATGTAAATTATCAAATTATTTAGTTCCAAGTCTCACTATACATTTGACTAAATGCTGCCAGCAATACCCATGGCTCAACCTGAATGTCATGCTGCCCTGAAATTTCCTCCACCACATTAATTAGTCTACCACTTTTAAATTCAACCTTGGACACAGTCTTAGAACACAGAGAAATGTAGACAAGTTGTTTGCCCTAATGAAACATGTATGGCTGCTAACCCAATTTCCAGCACAGCCTTCATCTCCACTGAAATCACATTATAGGCAGGTAAATTAGATAGAAATTAATACACCCTCAGAGAGGGATTGAGCCTTGGGGAATTAATGAAGTAAATACAGAGAACAGAACTGTGGATGGAGATGCACTTGAAGAAGAGCAGGCTCAAAATGAAGATGGGATGAGCAGGCCTACATGCTTCATAAGGGGTAAACCATGACTTAGCATTGTCTTGTAGCTAGCAATACAGATGTTGCTGGTTGCACCCCATCTGGCTTCTCCACTGAGTTGATTATGCTCTTTGCATGCAGTCCAGTAAGTCTGGATACAGGTCAGTCACTCAGCCACTTTGTTCTTTCAATGTACTCTTGTTGCATCACTTGTTTCTCTATTGGCTCTGTATTAGTTAAGTAGATATACTTGTGATACTATAAGTTTGTTTACTTTGTCATATTCTGTACAAGTATTGTGACTTTGTTGTGTAAACAACCCCTGACAAAGGCCTCAGTGTCACCCAATTCAGGATCCCTCTTGGAAACCCAGGAGCTCTATTCTGTCTTATTTCCAATAAAACCCTCCTTACTCTTCCTTTCGCTGAGGACTTCATTCTTCGATGCTGTGAGATGCCAAACTTTGTACATTTGATATCAAACAGAATTAGAGCTGTATTTCTCCTTATGGTTTATGAGCTTGATTTTCAGTTTTGTTAATGTTCTATTTTCTTGTTAAAGAGAGTTTTTATGACTTAGTTGATGTATACGAAGTTTCTACTCAACTAACACATTGTTCACACATCTATTATGTGATTTGTACTTTTCTAACAGCTAAGAATACAGCTGCCCTTTATAGGAAAATTCCTACTATAATAGATATCAAGTTAAAAATAAGGTGTAGAAACGTAGATTTAATATCATTAAATTTTAAGGAAAAATATATATTTTGGTAGAACTGGGGACTGAACTCAAGCCCTTGCACTTTCTAGGCAAGCACTTATTCTACTAAGTCATGTCCCCAGCCCAAGGAGAAATAAAATATTAAGAAAAATAAAAGTAACAGGAAGTTTTTGACCTGTAGAAATCTGATTTTTTTACCCTACCTGTAAGTTCACATTCAAGTTGATCACAATCCCAGGAACATTGATTGAGGAAGTACAATTTTCTATCAGAAGTTTAAGACCTTATTACAGATTTAGAGCAAGGGTGGACATTAGCCAAAGCATAATTTTATTTAACTCTATAAGACAGAAGTATAGAGCTACTGTATACAAAGGAAGACATTCGTATATTACAGAAGAAATATCCTGAGGATAACCTTCTAAAACAGATACTAAGAAAGTATCACTTGTTCTGAAGGGTATATAATTTTTCAGATTGTTCTCTATATAAACATACTAGTAAAAATATTTCCAAAAAATACATGTTCACAAGATATGAAAGAAACTCAAATGTCTCTTAATAATTACTCTTCATTTATTGGTTTCAGTCGAAATTTCTCAAGTGTTAAACTATCTGGTTAGTTCAGAAATATTTGACCAACAGAAACTGGGACTAACACTTTCATTTATCTTCTATACTGCTTAATGAAGGGCCACCATTGATTTTTCTCTTCCCAGGATCAGTCTCATTTTGGAGAAATCATCTTGCTGAAGTGAGGCCTGCACGTATTATTGGTTTTGTCTCCTTAAACATTGGTGAGACTTTTATGACCTGGAAGATGATTGCCACCATGGTGTTGAGAATAAAGTTATCCTTAAGGCTACTTAGAGATAGTGAGCATAGTGATAGAAGTGCAGGAATCCCAGAGAAAGAAAATATTCTTCACAATTTTATGGATCCTCCAAGTTGCACACACATGTGCTAGAGGCATAAAATGACAGACTCCAAAACCCACTTCCAAAGAGCTGGTAGATCATGCAAGTCCTATTTGATTGACCAAGTTTAGTTTATTTTAGAGGAAATGAAGGACAGTTATTCTGGTCTAAGGAACTTTTCCATGTCAATAGCTAAAGTACACATTCACATCCCTAAAAGGCTGAGAAAGCAACTCAAGAATACAAGAAAAAAAATAATGTCCTAAGGTGTTGAGAAGCACAAGCTGGGGCCTTTCACATCTGCCTCTGATAGACCATTTCTGAAGCTTAAAGGAAACAGAGATCAGTCTGTGGCCAGAACTCTCAAGCTGTAGTTCTCACCACTGACCAAAATCCTGAATCTCTAGTCAAAGTTGTGTGCTTATGTGTCTCAGAGGACACATTGTAAAATGCTATGTATTTCCAAATCTGTTTACCGCAATCTTGGAAAAGAAAGCTAACCAAAAAATACAAACTTAAAACACCTACATATATTTATAGATAAATTATATTTAAATATACTTAACTTTCTTGGACTATCAAATTTCCTCCTCATATTTTAATAAACACTTTTTTTTCTTTGCTAAATGAACCAGATGGCAGTCATTATTTCCTGTTAAGATTACAATACATACTCCATAATATGTATATCTGCACACATCCCAGGAAATGTGTTCATAATTGTTAATTTTTTTTTTTTTTTGGCAGAACCAGGTATTGAACTCAGGCCCTTGCGCTTGCCAAGGAAGTACTTATTCCATTAAGCCATCTCCTCAGCTCCATAAAGGTTAGCTTTTTATCTCATACCTACTATTTATTTCACTTAGCATGAATTGACATGAAAAATGAATATTGTAAGCTTTTTTTTAACTGCAAATATTTCTTTCCTTATTTTTACCTTATCCTTGTGAGAATATGTCTAATTTTATAGGAACAGATTATAGTCCACATTTAAACTCCACAGGCATGGCTTAACATTGCAAATTTCTTTATCAGTTTACAAATTCTGTTGTGTGTTTGGTTTTCTATTTGTAGCTTATCTGGGGAGACACAGATAACATTTATGATCTTTATTTGCTCGTATGAGAATTGCTGCTGCTAAAATACCCTGAAAACAGCATTTCAAATTGAGCCAGAAATGATTTGCCCCATGCTGTTGTCATCTAGTTGAGACTTAAACAAGAAACAACTGTGAAATAAAAGCTACTAGTAATGCCTAGAAAACTGAAGTGAAACATAAAGAAACTCAACCATGACTGGATTCTACATTTTCTTTCCCCATGTTTCTCTTAAATGAAAAGAAGATGACGGTATGTGACATAAAATTTCTAAAGATGACAAAACAGAGAGATTTTAATTCTAAATATAGAATTTATTAAATGGCTCATTTCTTTAGTATTTCAGTTTTAGTATAATTGAGCCATGATGTACACTAATAGTATATTAAATGGTGATCCATTTGGCATGATAGTATTTAAGTCAAATGAAAAACTGTATGAGTAAATAGAAATTTTACAATAGATGATGGTCAATATTACAAGACTTATTTTACATTTTGCTCAATTCTTGAAAAGTGCTGCACAATTATTATTCAATCAAGAACACCAAATTTTATTTTTTAATGTAATTTTAGTACAGGGCCTACAGGATTACAGGGTTTCACTACATAGATCAGACTTGTAGTGATTCTCCTGTATTTAGCCTCACAAGCACCTCCACGCCCATTCTCAGTCATGCCCTGAGTGCACTCTCAGCGTGGGGCTGGCACGGCATGCTGGGGATGGAACGCAGGCCGCTGCGCTTTGCCTAATCAGCATTTTATTCTGCTGTGCTGTCTGGCCAGCTCCAAGAACACCAAATTTTAAAACAATATACTTTCCCATGTCTTTTCTAAAGTAACCAATCTCGGGGAAGTTTTGGTTTATTTTCCTGTTTTAAAAGGCAATTCTTACTTTTGTACTACCTGATGGAGTAGCAAAACAAGAAGGTATCTCCAGTGAACTACTTCCACTCAGAGTTCCCTGTGTTACATTAAGTACTGTGACAATTATTAATTTATGTCAAATGGTTGCATCTCATCATCATATTCAGCAGAATAAAAATTGACAATATATTAGCATCTATATTAATATTAACAAGAAGACATTATTAGACATTAAAAAATTTGAAAGACCTACCCTATTCTTACATGTGATCTTTTATGGATGTGTTTTGTGGAATGTTGAGTGTTTTGGTTATTCTAATTTGAAATACACATTAACCATGTGCTATAAAAGTACAACAGTTCTATAAATACTGATTTATAGTCAAGTTCATGTTTAATATTCATATCTGATTTCCTTTGTGAATGAATTTTCTGGGATATATGTTAAATTTTACACTTTTCTAATGAAGAAAGAAATCTATCTATCTATCTATCTATCTATCTATCTATCTATCTATCTATCTATCTATCTATCTAAACTTCACATAGAAAACCTGGCCTATTGTAGTGTTAACCATGAAATATGAAATTGGTGATGCAAATAACTGTGTATGCTTTGGCTTTCTTTAGTCATTGTTATTGTGCATTTAATTTTGAGGTAAATTAAGTTTTTTGTAAGAGGGTACATAATATAGAGGCTATATTTTAATGCTTTTAAAAAGTTATTTGTATTTTATCAATTTTATATGTATGTATCTACCAAAAATGGTTAAAATAATGACTTAGTACATAAATGTTACATGTTCAGAGAGGAGCTATATCCAAGAACTTGTCTGAGATGTGACCATCAGTGAGTGATAAAGCAAGCAAGAATTACAAGGTAGGCTTGTCTGATTCCAAATCTTATATTCCTTGCACTAAAAGTTCTTTTTCTTAAGGTTAATGCTATAGCCATACAAAACATTCAATCCATTAAATGAAAATTAGTATAAAATATGTAAAAGACTAAAAAGGAACATTTAATCTAAGTAAAGACTTTCACTTCTTAATAGTAATCATAAATAGGTTTATATTATTAAATTAGTTTTAATGTGCTAACATTCTAAAGTTTATGTTAACCCATGTAGTTCTAGAAAAATAAAAAAATCACTATATTTTCAAGATTAGAAGCAAAGATTTCCACCTTATGGTACCAAGTGATCAATATTTGATATCTATAACAGATAGGCATTGTAGAGGACATACTCAATAAAGAAAGGATCAGGACAAGGGAAATAAATGGAAGATACTTGACAATCAGTCATCGTGCTCTTTCTCACTAAGCGTGGACAAAACCTCAAAATCCTGCTCAAGAAGTCTCTAGGCAGCCGTCGCCAATTGATCAGACTTGACATGGAAGTTGAAAACCTATTTACCGTCTCTGCCCTCAATTCCACTCTCAACACTGCTACCAGTGCTGCCATTCTAACATTCCATTTCCCTACTAAATTTCTTCAGTGACATGACAGTGCCTTTGGGATGAACTATAAACTCCTGAGTAGATCACAGAATGCCAATAGAGTTTTTGCTCTTCTTTGTAGCCTCAGTTCAATCCTATATTTGCAAACCCACAAAAAGACATGCATACACACACACATATGCACACACACACACACACACCTAAATGGGTACACGTGCCTCCATTTGTACCAGCACACATGTTCATACTCAGATATACACACAGCTTCATCTATACATCAGAAAAAATGATGTAAGTATTAATTAGCAATGCAACACATCAACAATTGACATTTAGAGTTGCATATATTTTTAGCCTTTTAAATAGTTCTATTTCCTGACTAAGATATTCAGAGCCGGAGGTTCAGAGTCTTCTTCACACTACACTTTTACACTACTAACATTCTGTGCTTTTGTGATTTATATACTATGTAACTGGCTTAATTTTCTGCCAGTCCGAGTACACTAAAAGGTAAATATGACATAAATGGGGTATTGTTTTATATATAGAATATATCTGCTATGCATTAAATTTTAACAAATGATTTACCTTTTATATTTATTTATTTTATTAAGTGGAACATATTTTCCCTTTTATTTTATAATGTACCAGCGTGCCTTTAATCTATACCATGTAGTTAGATGTGCTTTTCATATAGTGACACATTTGTCTTTTAAAGCACTCTTTGAGACTACATTATAATTTTGGAGATGAGATAATTATGTGCCTTTGGACAATTTCTTCAAAAAGAATCTGCACAATGAAGATTATCGACAAAGTGATTTATGTAGGAAATGTTCTGAGGTATATAATCAGTAGGGAGGAAGAACTAGCTTGGCAGAGGTGAAGAAACTGGGCACAGATAAAACTCCTAGCTTCTTGTGGCATTAACTCAGATGGAATACCTGGAATAACAGTTGTTTCTTGCAATTTGTCTCAAAGGTAAACAAGATGAACTTTTATCCCCTACACCAGTCATTGTCTCAAAATATTAAAACTAGACAGTTTCAATCTTCAGGAACATGCCGGTCTACACATATAGGGTAAAGAGCTTCCATTTCAAATGGAGTGTTGTAAAGACAGTTGTTGGTGCTGCAGCTTCAAGTACAAAACTCAAAGTTAAGGGATTGGATCACTAAGGATTGTGAAAGAGACATAGACCCGAGTGGACATGGGGCACTACAGTTTTCCATTCGAGGAGGTCGTATATCTTGCCCAATTTCTCCCAAGTAGATGACTGAGTTGACACTGGAACCTGAGGATTCTCGTCCTCAATTCTTTGCTCTTCACAAAGAATATATTCCTATATAATAGAATATATTCCTCCCTTATATTAATTCAGAAATCTAGTTCCTCAGCCCAGTCCCTGACCAACTGATTAAATGCCAAATTAGACAAACATGCTCCACTCTTAAAATTTATGTGGGTTTCTGAATTGTTCTTTGAAGTTTACTTCTTAAAAGATAATGAATGAAGTATTGGAAAGACTTGAGGTTTTAAAATGAGATCATCACTGCTTATAACCTTGAAATATTCTGTTCTAGTTTTAAGTTGTCCAGAAAAAAACAAGTCCAATAAGGTTTCTATTGATGTGGAACAAGATTGACAACAGGGAAGTGGCTCATGAAATTATGAAGGCGAGAAAGTTCAAAGTCTGCAGCAATGGCTAAGCAGCTGGAGAGCAGGAAGCACCCCACTTTATACTTCTAATGTGAAGTCATTCTGCCAGCTGCATCTCTTCTTTCTCCAAGAATGTCAACGTTTTGACCTTTCTAGGACCACCAACTTCATTAAAACCATCTGAATTACAAAGGACAATCAGATTTTTTCGTAGTGCACTGGTTGAAATGTTAATTTTGTCAAAAACACTTTCACAGAAACATCCAGAATATTTTGAACTAAACATGTTCGCACCATATTGGGTCATGTCACTGTGCAATATTAAATATCACAAGCTGTTTGCTTTTGAAAAACTTATTAATCTCTTAAATTGACTTTCTGCTTTGCTTTTCCTCTTATTATTAGTAATAACATTGTTTCTTAGATCCAAGGATTAAATGAGATAGAATATATAATACAGGTAGCAAAGTAACTTTAATAAATATTTTGTAATTGGTAGCATTTATCAAAGCCACGTTTAATTGCTTCCATCTATCTTCCTCAAAATTTATCAGGCTCAATATAGAAAACTCCAAAAGTCAAATTTTACTGGTTATATATTGTTATTTTCTTAACAATTATACAAGATCATGATTTCTACCATTATTTTTACATCCACTTCTTTGTCTGCTTCGAAAAAGAAGAAAAAATGCAAGCAGCTATGGGTCTTAGAAATAGTAATATTACTATTTATAGACTTTAACAGTCAGAAAACAAAAATCTTTTCATGATTAAAATGACTCATTAATAATAATCTGAATTTCATCAATACATTTCTCATTTTAGAACCTTTAAAATGTGTTTAATGCAATTTTGCTTTCAATATGCTGAATGATACTTACTCATTCGGTTTGTTTTTAATTATACCCACTTTTTGGAAACAAATTTCATCTTACACTATTTAATGCCTGTGATTTGACTTACAGTGGGCAATATGGAAATGCTTGATATCAGTAAGTATTTGATAACTATGTAATATACTTTATCATATTTATTAATTTTAGCCATACTGGTAAAATGAAATTGCCATAATCAAATTATTTCCAATTTGACAAAAAGTTCTGTAACTGACAGTAAAATCTCATGCAAAATTCAGAAGTGAGTATAAAATATGTGAATTTAAATATAAAACTTTAATGTAAAATATGAAAATGATCACCTTACTGGACCTGATACATGCAATTAATTCAAGTGAGTAAATTTCAAATACTTATGCCATAAATATATAACATAAGCACATGTTATTGCCCTTATTTCATAAGGACTGACTGAGAATCATATGGTCAATATTATTCTATTTCTTTTTTATAATCTCATGAAAGAGGGTAAGTCTTACTAGTAAAATTTAGTTTCTTTAGAAATTTTTCATTATTGTTTGAATAGGGTTTATTGGCATCTCTGCTCTCATGTTAACTTATGATGAGCTGAGACTTATCACTCTTGTGGCTGATATGTGAAATTACTGGAATTTTAAGAAGAATCTTTTATATTTCATAGGTAAACTTACTTTATTTTAATGAATTAAAAAGAGTTTTGTACTACATTTTTCTGTCTTGTTTTCAAGATCTCAGAAGAGATATTCTCACATGTGAAGAAGTATTCTCACAAACATAGAACAAGTCAGCTCCTAAGTCACATACCCTAGAGGTTCATTAATGAACTTCATGAGCTGGGGCTAAATCTATGCCTACACAGTCCTTCTATTACCTCAGAGAATTGGGTACTTATATTCAAGTGGAAATCTCATGGTACTCCCTGTAACTCTAAGCCTTAGAAATATGATTTTTCTGAATGTCATCATTAATCATATTATGTCTATTCAGAAACCATAGGGTCATTGCCAATGTCCTGCAAAATGGAATATAGGCTGGTGCAACCACTATAAAATAATTGTAGAGATTTCTCAAAAAGCAAAACTAGAGGCTCCATGTGGCCCAGCTAGTCCCCTTCTTGGAATCCTCCCAAAAGAATGATATCTGCATACCTATGTATATAGCAGCACAATTTATAATAGATAAATCTTAGAAACAGGACAAATCCCCACCAACTGATGAATGAATAAAGGTGTGATTTTTTAGTACAAAGGAGTACTGTGCATCCATAACAAATCATAAACCTGAGGTGCTTATGATAAATGGATATGACTTGACACTATAATGCTAAGTGAAAATCTCAAACACACATGTGAACATAATGTTGCTTCTTTGACCTGAGAATCTAAATAAGAACCAAACTTTACAATAGTTATTGTGAAATAAGAAAATGTTTTAATGGGAAGCAGAACTAGGGATGGAAGTGGTAAAAAAAGAAAAGCAAACAAAGAAAAGCAAGCAAACCCCGAAACAATATGAGAAGAGAATAAAAAGTATAAACAGACTTTCTGAATAAAGAAGGGGAGAGAGGTCAAAAGGAGGTGAAAAATAAGAAACAAGACATATCATGTGCAGTTACAAACTTCCTACAATGGATATGATCCTTATGTATACTTAAATTGCCCCAATACATGTAATTAATTTTAAAAATGTACTTCATATAAACCTGCATGTCTTTTTTATATCTATGGTTTTCCATTTCCATCTGAAAATGTAGTCCATCCTAAGAAATCTCGACGTGCATAAAATCATCTCAACATTTATATCACCTTGTTTACCCAAGATATCCACTGCTTTCTCCTGAAAGCTCTAATTATTCCCCCTTGGTGTTCTCAGAAGATTCTTATGTGCTATCCCTTGACTACTGGTCGTGAGGGGAATCAGTCAACAGGTGCAGTCTGAGAAGGTCCTCGGGAGAGAGGCAGAACCACAGCTCACCTCCCCAAGCCCACAGAGAAAGGTTGCTGACTTGTCACAGGAAATCATTTCAGGATTCATTAGTGTGAAGCACAGACAGGGTTATTAAGCAGATTGAAGCAAAACATAATCAGGAAGGAGCAGGCACTTCAGACTGATGCACACTGTGATGTGTGGCTGGAAGCATTTGTGTGGCCTTGGGTGTATTCTTAAGACAAATCTAACTGGCAGGATGGCCGATGTCTGGTTTCAGCACTTAGGTGGCAGAGGCAGGAAGAGTGTCATGAGCTTGAGCCCAGCCTGTGGTTCATATTGAGTTCAAAGCCAGTGAGTGAGTCTTTAAAAATTCAACTCAAGTCACATCAAATTAAATCACATCAAAACCAGACCAAACCAAAGATAGATTTAGGGTGTGTGTTCCTCATAATTGTCAAATTGCCAGTTACGCACAGAAATGCTCTTCCACTTGACCTCATTATATCACTGTAAGTGCAATATAAGTTGAAAATACCATAAGTTCAAGATGCTGTGCATCATGGCTTATTAACAAAGTACATCGCAGAGAACTGATTTTTCACCTCTTAAGCACACGGGCCATGGGTGCTGCCCAGCAAGGGTGTCTTATGCTGCACAACCAGAGCATATGAAAAAGACAACAGTTTAAGTACTCTCTGCTAAGTATATATGGCTTTAACACCATCAAGGTGAAATCTTTAAACCATAGATAAGTTAGGGATGATCTATCTCGGTGTATAAACATGTGTAATGTATACACATAGAACACATAATTTTGCAATGTGGCATTCATAGTTGTTTTGAGGGAAGGCATTACTATGTACTGCAAGCTAGCCTTGTGTTCACGACATGGTCCCAGTTGGGTTTGGGCTTACTGCAGTCCCCCTGCTTCAGGCTCACCAGTTGTGTGATTGCAGGCATGTTCCACCACAATCCACTATGTCGTATATTATTACCATATAATTTACTATATGTTTGCATATTTTTCTTTTAAAAATCTCTCCTGAGACAACTGAACAGGTTTTCTGGCACTGAGTAGCTTCTTAGATGGCAAGTTGGAAATCTGTTAAAGTATTCACAATGAAATGTACAGCTTTAGTGTACATATATCACTTTTAGTATGTGTGTCATGGGTACTGAATACGCTGCCTTTCTATGTCACAGTGAAAGAAATGTATGAGGAGGACCAGGACTTCTAGAATTTGATCATATCCTTTGTTATTTAAAGAGGTTTTCAGAATTCATCAATGAGGCTTCATAATTTAATTAATAACCCAGTGTATTTTTTATGTGTTGTATGTAAAACTTTACTCCGAATTTATCATCTAAAAGCAAGCAGTTTTTCTACATATCAGGATAGGAGAATAAGTTAACTGTTTAAATTTAATCAAGATTCTGTATTGAGATTTCATTCACTGTATTTACAGGAGCTGCAGTCATTTGGGGCTGTTTTTGAAAGGTATTTGCTCCAAAGCACACTCATAGGGACGTAGTCAGGCAAAATGTTAGGTTGGCCAAAGAAACGGTTTTTTACTATGTGGTCTCTGCTCAGGGACACACACCTTGCAGAAACTTTTTAACCTCCTTCTCCCTCTTGTATTTATTTCATTTTACTCTGAGATAAACAATGAGAAAATGACCTGCAAAGGAGGAAGTTTCTTCTCAGAACTTTAGATCTTGAATGCCTTAACTTTTCAAACTCTGGAATTGTGAAAAAATAAATTGTTACGGTAGTATTAACAACACATCTAAGCTTTGTGCTACGGTAGTATTAACACACAGTGAACAGGTGTACCCCAGGCCCTTGTGAACATGGAGAAAGAAGTGCTGAGCGTTCAGCTGGTAGGAAGTGGCAAGCAGCTACATTTATGGAAGAGCGTGGTGTCCTGAGGAACGTCATGGTGACAAAAGTTCCGGCAGAGATAGGAAAGAAGAAGAGTGCTGGGGTGACAGAAAAGCAAAAGCTCTGCATGTAGACCACACGTAGTGGTGGAAAGAACCCCAGATGAGCCAGGCTTTTGGAATTTAAAGGATATTCACCTCAGCTCAAATGCCCACCTAGGATGACAGGAGAAGTTGACAGGATGCTCTGCTACCTCAGAGATTCTCAACATACATGCTTGTCCCAAAATTCCCTCCAATCTTAATTAATGTATGAATATAATCCACATTCATATATCCTTTAGGAGGATTGAGGAGGGTAAATACAATGAAAGGTCAGATAGGAGATTCAGCTTATGTGCTCTCTCCTGCAGCCTTAGAGATTCATTTCATTTCTTTAATGTGACTTTCTGTCTTTCCCAGGACAATACAAGGAAGATGCTGTGTAAAATTAGGTGTATGAAATGCAATGACTCCCTCAGATTCATTGCTTCTAACTGCAGTAGTGATACAAGCAACCCACGTTAAAATCTTTAAATAAGTGGAAATGTAAGCAGAGATATAAAAGACAGATATTACATTTAGTAACCCTGAAACTTCCCACAAAGAAAAAGCAGTGCCAGTAGGCATCATTAATGGCTTTCATCATGTAGGTTTTAAAGGATTAGTAGCGATTTTATTGGCCATAAGACAAGTAAATAAATATCTGAAAATAAAATAGAAACACATCTCAACCAATTTTATTATATTCTTTATTGATGCTAAGTCTGGACCACACATACAACTATAAACATTCAAAATTTAACATATAAAATGATAATTCTGATCATAACATGTATTTATGAGTGCTTACTATCTTTTTAAATATTGCTCTGTATATACTTAAAATTGTGAATATATATTATTATGCATTAAGGGGCAATGAATATTTGAATGAAAAGCATATTTTTTAGCTGTTACTGATTTTGTTGGTTAAGTTTACAGGATGTCCTACTTATACTTTAGAATCTTAGAGAAAGTATTTTTAGTTTTGTTTTATATTTTCAGTTATATTTTAAATAACTGCCAAATATGATTTGAACAGTGTATTTTATCTAAGACTATTAGTCCAATCCCTCTGATTTCTCAATGTTCAATTAAATTTCATGCCTCTTAAAATGTGTATTGTTCTATTGTACTGTATTGTTTCAGAAAATCTATTATTCAAAGCATACTCTATTGAGCATAATTCTTTATAAGATGGGTTGGTTTTCATATGAAAAGGTTCATTCATCCCACTAGAAGTGATGTAGTACTTACTGCAGTTAGGCTTTGTGTTAGACAAAACCAGCTGCGGGATAACACAAAGGCACCGCCCTGAGTTAAAAGACCTTACATTGTAACGTGTCATCCCTCTTCCCTTTTTAAACATTTTCTTTCAAATTATTAAAAGAGTCTTATTATAATTTTCCATCATGGTTCAAATTTTGATTGACACCTTTAAGAAGGTCTTGGAAATATTATTAATAATAAAATAGCTTTGTCTGTTCAATTCTTATCATGTACAAGTTACTAAACTAAGTTTTTCTTTTTATAATAAAAACAAAATGGTTATAAGAGCAATGTAAATGGCATGAGATGTTCTAACTGCAATTTTAAGGATAAATCACTAATATTTCTTTATAATGTTGTACTATGTTTAAACTAAGAAGGGCAAAAATAAACGAATTAGTTAAAAACGGCAAGTTACAAATAAGACAGCATCAAAATCATTAGGAAACTCATAGGCCTACCCTATATTCCAAATTGTTGTTAACAATGAATTCGGACTCTGGGTTTACAGAGTAAAATAGACTTGTTTTATGCTTTACTATCAACAATGAATATATTTATGAAAAATGACTTAATGTCATTTCTATGTGTTTTCAAAATTAAGGATGGATGAATACAATGAAGTAATACATTTCATTTTTTTCTGTCAACATTAGGATTCAAATGGTAATGTTTCCTTTCATTGTTTTATACAGTTAGCCTTGAGGATCCACCTCAAAATGTATAATTAAAAATAGGTTTGATCATTAGAATATTACCTTCAATTGCTAATTCACTTTTAATTAAAACCATTTTAAATTCTCCTATATTTTACTTGTTTGTATCGTACATAGAATGCACCACCACCTTTAAACACAAAGTAACAGTTGGAGTTTACCAAGCTATACATCTTCTTTTTTTTATGAATATATTCAATACAGGGTCTCACTGCACAGTTCAGACTTGCTGTGATCCTCCTGTTTTCAGCCTCCCAACTTCTGGGATGACAGGTGTGTGCCAACAGACCTGGACTCGTTGCGGGCACATGTAGTTCCAGATATAGAACCCCATTTCCTGTGCTATCTCGCCAGCCCACAGTTAACTTTCCTCCTTTGAGGAGGAATATTTGTCATTGTCTAGAATGTTTTTATACTGATGTCTGATTTTTAAAAGAAATGCAATATTTTTCAAAAAGAAAAGGAACCTAAATTGTACAACGCTACATAAGTTAGCTAATTAGAGAAATGTATTGTTAAAGAAATAACTTCCTATGACTGAGGACAGATATCAACTTTAAAAAACAGGAAACAGTAATGTCTTTTGAAAAGACTGAAGAAAAGAATGCTGATATATTATAGTTTTCATTTTATTTCTACTAGATCATTGTATGTTCTTTGAAAAAGTATTTTCTAAGATTTCATTCCATCTTTTACTTCTGTGATAAATTTTGAACTAGTTATTTAATATAGTGTGCAAATAACTTCCCTGATTTAGAAAAAGACTAGGTAGAAACCAGAAAAATATCTTAGGAAGTAAAAAAAAAATCATTTTCAAGATTCACAAAAAGAAAAAAAAGAAAACAGAAAAATTTGGTAGTGTTTTGTACTAATTATCAGAAAAACTGATGACTGCAAAAGGCTTCTAAAAGTGTAGACCACCACAAATTAAATGTTTTCTCAAAGATAGTGGCTGGTAAAGCAAGCATAACTGCAATGGAAGGAACGTGGTGAACAATGGGCAGAACAGAAAGGCTGATGTAGGAAACAGAACAATTAGAAAGGTGTGTGATTTAACTTTAAAGGTGTGAAATAGTAAGAAAGGTAGAGAAAATCATGAGATGCTTCCTGCAAAATGTTTAGGCTAAGGTGGGAAGCCTGGTAAGTAGTGAGAAACGCTGGAGAAAAGGGTGATAATTGAATAAAAACAAGATTTAAAATTTAGTGTGAATACAGTTAAATGATATGAAAATTCTAGGAAAGGGCTATATTTAAAATAACATTGAAAAACAATGAATGTATGTATTTTTATAGATGTTTGCTGATTAATATATTTTAGAAAAATGTATGTGAAATACATATCATTTATGGAAAGATTTAAAGCTCTTCAGTACTGAAACCATGCTTTATTCTCAAAGTCACTCCATAAGCTTTTAACTCTATTTTTGTTACCCTTTTGTGGTTGCATTTCTAAACAACCATATTTAAATGAAGGTTGGAAACTTTACTCTTCGAAGATTGTATTTGATTTAATAAGAATGTCTTACTTACAATTTTTTAAACACAATTTGTGTTTAAGTCCCTCCTCAGAAATCATCTTACTTGACGAAGAAAATAAACTTAATGTTCCAAAAATATGAATATTCTTTTCTAGGAATCTTCAGGAATACTCTTATTAGTGCATGAAAAACAAAAAGGTAGTTATTCTTCTTTAATATTTATTTTGATTTGCTATGTAGAATAGCTTGATATTTTTGTCACAATATCTAAAATATGTCTGGAAGCAGATGACTGTGCCATTTTATGTCAGAGAGTTGAAGAGTACATAAAAATCAAATTGATCCTACTTAAAGAAACTATCTTGTGGCTGTCACCAGAAATAATGATTAAATTAACAGAAAACATGGAAAAGTGGGCTGTTGTTTTCTCCTCAAAAGCTCAGTGTTCAATGGTTTTCAAGTCAGCTTTTCTATCAGAAATTCAGCCTATTATAAAAATGATATTGAGAACTCATGGTTGAATTACTGCTATGTTTTATGTGTGCAGTAACTGAGTGGAAGCGATGCACTTCCTTATGATCATTTATGCAGCTAATGTGAAACTGTGGTGAAATCAAACTGTGATAAATGAAAATGTACCTTTCTGCTGTCAAAATGTCATGGCGTGTGGTGGTGCATGCCTGTAATCTCAGCACTGGTGAGGCTGAGGCAGGAGGATTGCTGTGAGTCCCAGACCAGCCTGGGCTAAGAAGTGAGCTCAGTGCCAGGCTGCACTGCATAGTGACACCCTGTCTCATAAATAAATAAATAAATTAATTAATTAATTAAAGTAAAATTTCTTGGCTCTTCTTAGTTGTAAGAAGGCTGAGTGACAAATCATATGTATATATATATATATATATATATATATATTATATTATATATATATATATATATAATTAAATTTAGATAGAGGAATTAAATACCATTTAAGGGAGCATATATATAAAAATAAAAAATATTTTATAGAAATATTTTATCATTTAAAATTTTATTGTCACTAACATTCATTTCTGTGTTTCTTCATACATCAAAACATTTTGTCTTTTACATCTTAATTCAAACTTCATATGGTGTCCTATTTATCTTTTATTAAATATGTAAAAATAAGGTGATAGTAGATTAAATTTCAAAGAGTGGACATGCATTATTTTAAGTAATATTTTCTCCTGCAAAGCTCATTTACTGTTTGAGTGGATTATTGAGAAGAAAAAAAAATTGAGGCCAAACTGACTGTTAAAATTGCTTTGGATATACTTGGTCAAATTTGCTTAAAAAATAGAATATAAATGTCAAGATTGATTATTTAGAAATAGTTAATTTAATAAGATTATAAATCTTAGTTAATAAGATTAGAACCTTTTCAAACATCATATACATTTACTATTCAATATGAAAAAATTCAAAATGCATAGTTATCTCCATTTTAGAATTAAGAATCAAATGTGCAATATTTTCCTAAAGATTTATTGAGAAAGTTTCCAAAATTTCTGAACTGTATGATTTAGCTCTTGCAGTTTAATACACTGACTTTTATAGAATGTGTAAATGTATAAGGGCTGCTGGGGAAATAATTGAGCAGACTAAGCACTTGTTCCTGCAAATGCAGGGACCTGGGTTTTTTTTTTTTTGTTGTTGTTGTTGTTGTTTTATCTTTGGTACCTTATGCCATGCCAACCCTGCCTCCAAGGCATGCTGAGCCAGTGACAGAGTCCAGAATTGGTGGTGCACACCTGTAATACGAGTGCTAGATAGGCTGAAAACAGGAGGATCACCAAGAGTCTGAGCTGTGTAGTGAGATCCTGTACCAAATACATACAAATAATAATAATAAGATAATGGAACTGAAGTAGCTTCGAGATCACCCCATCAATGAGACATGTCGCTACATTTTGGATGTCAATATCTTATTAAAAATCTCTATTTATAGTTACAAGTGTGTTCTACACATACACAACTTTCCAGCAGTAAACATGTTGCACAAAGTTTCCCAGGCTATTTTTAGCATTTACAGCTCCAGTCAGACTTTTTGCTTCTTTTTCTTCTGGTAGCAGCTGTGTGCACTCATGCTTACACCAGTAGCTGCAGCCTCCTTTACAATTTGATGACTTGCGGATTTCGAAATTTGCTTAAAGAGAAAGGGCAAAATATAAAATAGAAAGAGATAGAAACCTGGAGTGAAAAACAACTAATTTACACTTGTACCTAAAATCTAAGCATGAGATATGAACAATACCTGAAACTCAACTGAAAGCTACAATCAGAAGAGTTTCAGTACTAAGACAGACCCAAAAATGAAAAATGACTTCATCTAGACCTTGAGGTGTCCTTGTAAACACACTGCCATTGGAGCCTTTGAATAACAATCCAAGGCTTGCAGGGTGATCCAGCGCGACAGCAGTCACTAGCCTAGTGCAGATGTATTAAGCCCTAACTCTTTAAGACAAACTGCAAATTTCCAGGTTGGATTGGGAACCTGAGTTGCTTTAGCTGCATTTCTGTGACTCACCCTCTTCAGCCTCAGTTTTGTACTCCTCAAGTGTGTAAGTTCAACAAGCACACAGGGAGTTGGCAGAATTTCCAAGGGGTTATTTGCCCTAAAAGTAAGAAGAATCCTTGAGGTAGCAAAGGATCAACATGGAAATTATGATATTTCTCTTCTCCCTGTTAGGATATTGAAACCTAAACTATACAGTAGCCAGGAAGCACAGCTGTTGCCATTGGCTCAATCTGGGATCTTATTAACACTGAGTCTTTGCAGTGGACTGAGGCAGGTGCATGTTCTCCATCATGACCTCAGGTAGTGATATTCGCTGCCCACCCCTCCATGACCAAGATAGAAAATGAAAGGGAGAATGAACTTCAGAAAATCAACCAAACTGTATCTGCAACTATGGTCACAGTGATAAATTTTTCTCTAGAAGATTATAAATAAGAATCCATTTTCAAATAAATGTCCCTTGTAATAGACCACCAGGAAGAAAACCCAGACCCATCCCTATTAACAAATGTCAGGTAACAGTATCTTATAGTTTTTCTCTAGGCTTATGTACACTGCTCTGTCTTCTATGAAATATCTGCAGGGAAATGAACTGTTTGGATACACTTATGACTCCACGATACACGGCAGCAAGCAGAGATGAAGAGTTTACTGGAAGGATTATAGGAGAAATGTTCTATTGCATAGGAAATAAAGACAAAAATGTCAAGAAGCTTCTGTATCAGTGAAATGAGTGTTTACTGGCTCAGGCCACATCAAGCATTTACTTTCAGTAAGGAACAAATAGAAATCTTTGTGATAATATAGAGCTAGGAATGTCATACCTTGATGTTATTGTACAAAATTAAGTGTCTTCTGTTCATTGTATGATTCAGCAAATCAACACCTGGTACTCAACCTAAAGAATAACTTTTCACATAAAAATTTAGATAAGAATGTGGACTATAGCTTTCTAGGCAGTTATGAAAGCTACTCTGCAAACTGCACAAAATACACTCATTAGCTGACTATCCATACAGTGTTGTCATACAGGGGAACTTTTCTTGAAATTAAAATGAAAGGAACTGTTGTGTCATTCAATATCTTAGACTAATATTGAAAGTATTATGCTAAGTAAAACAAGCATGCTTCAAAATAGTATGTGCTGTGTGGCTTCCTTCTTATGACAGATTAACAAAATCTAAATTACAGTGACGGAGAACAGATACAGGGAGGCAACTTAGAGGAAGAGTGTGGTGACAGCATGAGGTAGTTTTGACTCATAGACAAAATTGTCCTATATCTTCAGTTTTTACACAAATCCTGAAAATCATAGTACCATACACCAACATTTCAAAATGATAATTTAAAAAATTTTATTAAAATAAAATGGAGAAAGTATGGTACCTGGCCTGAGTATGGATCAAAACTTAGAAGTCTTGGTGTCTAGAGAAGGTGCAGAGCACACATGGGCAAATTTTTCTTACCTAGTAGCAAAGTGATGAGTAAAATTATGAGCTCTCCATAGGTGGAAAGGGTGGCTGGAGCAAGTCCCAGGGGTGGCACAGTGAACACTGCATGTTTCCGGTACTGGAAGGCACTTTCTATTATTGATTCCAATATGCCTGTAGAGTTTATCAGAAGTCACAACAATGAAATTGTAGCAAAGATTCTAAGACATATAGAATAATAATATGTGACCATGCTCTTTATTTTATTTTATTTTATTATTTTTCTGACTGAACTGGGGATAGAACTCAGGGCCTTGCACTTGCCAGGGAAGTGCTTATTCCACTGAGCAATCTCCTCAACCCAAAAATGCTCTTAAAAATAAAGACTCAAAATGAGATAAGATGAAGCATATCACTCTCATGGTGATGGATTATGGTAGGAATGAAGAAAATGACAAGTGGATATCAAATGTTCCTGAATCCAGAGCTGTTTTTGATGGGCTAAACTCTCCAGAATCACAGTTAATTTAGGGGAAAGAAACTCCCAGCCTTCTTGATATATGGGGAATGTTTATATACTTTAAATTAAAAGAAGAAATTTTAGGGACAACAAGGTTAAGAGCAGAGTATGTTTATTGAGAGCAAGAATGCCATCCATAAGGGAGAGACAGAAAGGGTCATAAAAAGAATGTAGCGGAACCTGCCTTTTCTGGGGACTTTTGTAGAGCAAATTCATGACCTGATATATGTTCAAGGTGGGAAATATGGGAAATCACAAGGTGGGCATGAGGTAGACCAAGACTACCATCAACCAATAAGATTATGAACATAATTGCTAAGGTAAAATCAATTAAATTAGAATTAAATATGAAAGGGAGTCATGTAGCAAGCTAGGAAGGAATACAGATAAGGGACTTTCCCCTTATGGTTTGGGTTAGTGATTCTTCCTGGCTTTCTCAAGATGATTAGTACCTATTTAGAATATCAGTTCATGAGGTCCATCCATAGGGAGGTATGTGGTTGTATTTGTTTTGTTTTGTGTCTTGAGGTCTGGCCCGCAGTGGGAGATGACTGTTTCTCTCACAGTTGCAAGTATTTCCTCTTCTGCACTGGATCCTCTGAGGGCCTAACCCTTTCAGACTGCCTATAATATTTCCATCTAACTCAGCTGCCTACAACAATAAACTTGGGCTAGTCCCTCCATAATCTATAGGAAAATTCAGTGATGTGTACAAAAACTGGCTTGAGAAGCAAAGATTATATGTTAGTTGTTCAGTTATTTACAGTTATTCCTTCTATTGTGTCAGCAACTCTACCTCAAATGGCTTATCTTATATTTTTCCATAGTTTCTAAGGTAAATATCTTATGGTATATACCACAATAAGTAATTCTTTGGACAAATCTCATCTTACTTTCAGTCTGTGTATCATAAATGAATTTTGTGTCTTTTAGTATACTTTGGGTATGCAATCTAACATCTGATGTCTGGTATCTGTAGATTAGATTTCCACACTATTTTTATATATTCTTCATTTTTTATTTTATGAGAAGAGGACAAAATATTACTGAATTCTGTCCTACAAGAATTTAGACTGGGGTTGCCTTTTGAACATTTATCTACTCATATTCTTGTGGGCATGCCCTTATTCAAAACTATGTCTTCTAAACTGAATGCTAATGTAAACCATATCAATCACCTAGACGGCTTCCTGGGTGACTCTCCTTATAGGTCATAGCTGAACAACCCCAATTTAATTATCAACTTAGTAGTTACCGGTTTGTCTTATAAAAACCTGTTTTCACTGTGTTTGGTGGAAGGATTGACTGACAAAAGATCGATGATGAAGAGTAAATCAATGTTGTAGTCTTCATAGAATGCTCTTACTTACTGTTGAAAATATACTTTTAGTGCACTCACAAATATGATGTCTCACATTAAAAAAAATTCATGTGAATCTTCTACTGCATTTGATTTTTTACATTCATAAATAAAATATTAAAAAGGAGGAATCCTTTTTGCTTTCTTGACCCTCAGTATCTCTTCCCTGAGTCCTGACAAAATGAGACATTTATGTTTTAAGGAAAATGGAAAATGCATAGTTTTAGTTATTATCCATCAATTTATTTTGTAGTCATTTCAATCAAAACTATGAAATACTTCCATAATTTGAGATAAAATGCAACTGTTCTAATTTTTGTTAAAATGTAAGTAATAAACCAATGTGTTGTACCTACTCTCTTCTTCACAGCCAAAAATCTAAAATGATAATTTATAGAATTATTTACCTGACTGGTGCAAACATTAAAATGTGATTTTTTTAACTATAGGGCGCTTAATACTCTCAAACATTCTGTGTAAACTCTTCTGGCAATCAGAACATGCTTCGAATTTCTCAACTCTTCATGTTCAAAACAGAATGAGAGTAAAGGATACTTTTCTCATATGCAGAAATCATTATCCTATCTCTTTGTAAAAATAAATGGCAGGTACCTATTTATTTATTTAATGTTTATTTATTTATTTATTTGTTGTGGAATGGGTGATTGAACTCAGGCCCTTGTACTTGCCAGGGAAGCGCTTATTCTACTGAGCCATTCTACCCTGGCCCCCACAAATGGCACATATTTAAATTTTGTCAATAAAGAAAGTATGTTTACCTCAAGTGCATAGAATAAGCATAATGATTCAATTGGTCATAGCTTGTGTTCTCATTACCTTACCGTGTAGATGAAGAATGTATTTCTGTTCCAAGACTGGGGAAGGAGGGAGAATATACTGCATGCTCTGTGGGACCATGCAGAAAATGCAATGGAGGCGAGATGAGTAAGTAGGCAATGTAGAGTCACTAGCAGTGGGGTATGGATCCAAGATGATATCATGGTTTTTGTTCAATAAATCAGATGGCTGGATGGAGCTGGAATCTGCTATCCAAACATGAACATGTCCTGAGCCCTGTGCCATTATTAGGGAATCTGCTGCTCAGGACTCCTCTCTGTGAGATTACAGAAGAATTGATCTTGTGCTCATGTCAGCTTTCAGATTCTGGACAAAAGATAATGCTGAATGACAACTCCACCCAGCTTCCCAGGATAAATGCAATCATTATATTCTGCAAACAAATGTGAAAAAAAATTAAAAAAATGTTAGTGATTGAACCATAATTCCCAATGTAAAAGGGTACATAGGTACATAAATTGATGATTGATTTACCTCAGTATCATATCTACTTATTTTATTTATATTTTCAAAATCATACCAATAGCTTTCTTAAACAGAAATTTAGGTGATAGAAAGTCTGTGTTACTTGAAATCTAGATTTTCTAACATTGACTTTGTGAAGAATTGTTTTGTATGTTTTCTGTGGTGTCCATTAGGTCAGTTTATGAAAGAAATTTTCTTTCTTCATCTAACAACCTTTTCAAAATTGTTTTGTTTTTATAATCCATGCCTATCCTCTTATATTGCCTTGAGTTGGTCTGTTTTTAGGTTCCATTATGCTGTATTCATCTAAATTTTCTTGTACCAACTTTTAAGAGTTTTTAAACTTATTCTCCAAGTTTTTACTGCCTCATAACATAAATTTATATATACATACATATATATTTTTTTAATTTTTTTAATTTTTATTTTTGTGAAACCAGGGATTGAACTCAGGCTCTTGTGCTTGTAAGACAATCACTTATTCTACTGAGCTATCTTTCTGGCCCCAGAAATTAATATTATTAATGAATTTCTTGTCACACATAAAATATGAAATGCCCACATATTCTTTTATTCATTCACACAATATCTATGAAACATTTTTATTAAGCTCAACAGAAAGTAAATGAAGCAAAAAGGTTTCACCTACTTTGCATTTTAGAATGAAATGGGAAAAAAGGGTAAATAATATGCAAATTTATAAATAAAAATTGTGAAGACTACCATATAAGAAAAGATCTAGATACAGTGAATGACACTAATTGAAAAAAAGGACCTCTCAGGATCCTGTGGATCTTCACTTCAGCCAGCACCCAGGTCCCGGGTGGGAGTGGGATTGCTTGGCCCTCTAGATCCTCATTCCAGCCGGCACCCAGGCCAGATGTGTGTAACTTCCTCCATCAGACAGGTCCAGTGTAGAATGCTGAAGCAGAACTCTCTGCAGTGAGGAGAGCAGCAAGAGTCATCCACCTGGAACGAGGGAGAAGTTCTGAGACTCTCTTGGCCAGTCCCACCTTGCAACTCACCAGATCCCCTGCCCCCAAGCCCACTGAGGGAGTGAGACTTTTTGTGACTCTTTCTGCCCCTGATCCAGCACAGCACAGCCCAGTGAGGGTGTGGGAGAGCTTCTGTGCTCCTGGGTGCTCCCTGGTCCAGGAACACAATAGAAGGGAACCACAGGCTCACAGTTGTGCCAGAAGGGCTGCAGCAAAAATGAATTGAACACAACAGCTAGATCCAGGCTAGGCATAGCTGGATGATCTCAAACTTAATAGACTGGCACCCGAATCTCATTATGTGCTAAGATTGTAACTGCACCAAAGCTCTACACCAAAAGCCAAATGTCAGTGCTATACAAAATGACAAATAAAAGGAGCAAAATGCAATCTCAAGCCTCAAGCCCACCAATTATAAGTGCAGAGGACACTAGCTCAGTTGAAATGATTGAATTATGAAGTGGAAGCAAAGAAACAGCAGCAAAAAGGTGTAGAGGAACTCAGACCAGAATTAATGCCTGAAATAAAAAAAAAGAAATTTTTGAATCCATAGCATGTGAAGTAATGAGTCAAATCCAGAAACATATGGGGGAAACCCAATGCCCACACAGAATAAGTACAAAGAAGACTATTGCAGCTGAAACATATGAATTAACAGCATCACAAGCAAAGAAAGAACAGAAGAAAGGTAAAGAGGAACTCAGAGAAGAAATAATTTCTGAAATAAAAAAGAAATCTTTGAAACCATAGCATCTGAAATAGAGAATCAATTCTGGAAATACATAGAGGAAACACAATTTGGAAAAAAAAACCACTGCAGTAAAAGCATTAGTAGCCATCTCTAAAGAGGACAATGATAAGAAATTAGAAGAGATTAAAAATATGACGGATTCTGTGTATGAGAATACAGGAAAGAAATAGATTGCATGAAGCAGAGTGAAAGAAATATAGAAGAAATTAAAATCTTGATCATGAGTCTGCAAAACCTTTTGAGTGAAAGAGAAGACAAAGTTTCAGACACTGAAGATGCTGATACAGCTGGTGAAAAGGGGAGAAAGGATCTCTTAAAAACAAATAGGATGCAGGAAAAAAGAATCCATCACCAGTAAGATGATGCCAAGATGAACAATGTGAGATTAATAGGCATCAGTGATAAAAGAGTCAATACAAATGATATAAAAAGAATATGGGTAGAAGTAGTAGAAGAAAACTCCCCAAATATGAGGAAACAATTCAACACTCAGGTAACTGAAGCATACAGAACAGCAAATAACTTCAACCCAACTAAAAACACACCAAGACATGTAATAGTCAAGATCCCAGAAATCCAACATAAGAATAATATACTGAAAGCTGCTGGGGAAAAGAAGCAGATTACATTCACAGGAAAACCCATTAGAATTACAGCTGACTTCTCTTCACAAACCATGAAGGCAAGAAGAGTGTGGAGCAGATTTCTTCAAGCCCTCTATGGAAACTAATTGCAGCCGATACCACTATACCCTGAAAAACTCTCTTTCAAGTTTGATGGAAAAGTTAAATACTTCCATGACAAACAGGAAGTAAAGAATTTCATGATGACAAATCCATCCCTTCACAGGCTACTCAAAGATGTTCCAGAGCAGGAAGACAATGACTAGAATTCCACAAATAATGACAGAAGAAACCCACTAAATAGGGCAGCCAATTAAACACAGGACAAAAAGGAGTAAAAATAGCAGGAAAATAACATAACAATCATAAGACAACACATTTCATTTATAACCATCAATGTAAATGGACTTAATTCACCAATTAAAAGATATAGACTGGTACAGTGCATTAGGAAACAAAAATCCAACAATATGCTGTATACAAGAAACACACTTAACTCAAAAAGATATTCATAGGCTTAAAGTCAAAAAGGATGGAAAACAATAAACATGCCCCATCACCTCAGAAAAAAGCAAGAGTAGCAATTCTGTTCTGAGAAAATCTCAACTTCAAAACAAGAAGGACCAAATGACACAAAGACAGCCACTATATATTGGTTAGGGGAAAAATTCAATAGCAAGAAGTAACACTTAAAAATACCTATGCGCCAAACACAGGAGCACGGAACTATATAAGGCAACTCTTAATGGACATGAAAAAATCTAATATCCAAGTCCACAATCTTAATAAGAGAACTTAACACACCCTTATTTCAAAATGATAGGTCGACCAGAAAAAAAAAAAAAAAAATCAGCAAAGAAGTAGCAGAACTGAACCAGAGCTTGGAACAAATGGACCTGGTAGACATATACAGAGTGTTCCAACCTACCATAACTGAATACACATTTTATTCAGCTGCACACTGGTCATTTTCTAAAATAGAACACATAATACTCCATAGGTCATGCTTAAGTATATGCAAGAAAACAGAAAATAACCCATGCATATTATCCAACCACAGTGCAATGAAAGTGGAAATAAATGACAAAAGACACCAGAAAAACCCAATAGATACATGGAAATTAAACAGCACCCTACTCAGCAATCAATGGGTCACAGCTGAAATTTAGCAAGAAATACAGTATCTACAATTCAATAAAATTCAACCACAACTTATTGGAATTTATGGGATGCGATGAAAGCAATTCTCAGAGGGATAATCATAGTTATGAACTCACACATTAGGAAAATAGAATGGGAACAAATAAACACCCTAATGTTGCACCTCTAAAATCTAGAAAGGGAAGAACACACCAAACCCAGAGCCCAAAGATGGGAAAAAATCATGAAGATTAGAGCAGAAATAAATTCAATTAAAATGAAAAAAACAGTTCAAAGAATCAATGAATCAGAAAGCTTTGTTTTTTAAATATTCAATGAAATGGATAAGATACTAGCTAACCTCATCAAAAAAAAAAGAAAGAAAAAATTCAAGTACATGAAAAAAGGAATGAAAAAGATGAAATCACCAGAGAAGCCAAGGAAATTCAGAAGATTATCAGTAGGTACTTTGAGAATATTTACACTCACAGTACAAAAGGCACAGAAGAAATGGACAGATTCCTTGAAAGGTAAAAATTACCAAAACTGAATCCTGAAGATATAACAACTCTCAATAAGCCAATAAAAGCCAAGGAGATACAAAACGTAATATAAAGTCTGCCAACAACAAAATAAAATGGTCCAGTTCCTGATGGATTCACAGCTGTATTCTACAAGAAATTTATAGAAGATATAATCCATACTCTCCTAAACTCTTCATTGAAATTGAAAAGGAAGCAGTCCTCCCAAAATCGTTTCTGGAGGCAAGTATTATACTGATTCCAAAACCAGGGGAAACACCACCAAAAAAGAGAAATGCATGCCAATCTCGCTCAAGAACATAGATGCAAAAGTTCTCAATAAAATCCTAGTAAATAGAATACAGCAAATCGTCAAGAAAATCATATACCATAACCAGCTAGGAGTCATCCCAGGGATGCTAGGATGGTTCAATATTCAAAAATTTATAAATGTAATACACTATATTAATAGACTGAAATCTAAAAACCACATGATCATCTCAAAGCAGAGAAAGCTTTTGAAAAACTCCAACACTCATTCATGTTCAAAGTCCTACATAAAACTGGAATAGAAGGACTCTACCTCTATTTAATAAAAGCCATCTATGAGAACAAAATGGCTAATATAATTCTAAACAGGGAAAAACTGAAATCTTTTACTCTTAGATCTTGTACAAGACAAGGATGTCCTCTATCCCCCTCTCTTATTCAATATAGTTTTGGAATCATTAGCAACAGGCATTAGACAAGGGAGGAAAAAAAAAAAGAAATAAGAATTGGTAAAGAAGAAGGTAAATTATCACTTTTTGCAGATGACATGATACTTTACTTGGAAGACCCAAAAAACTTCACAAAAAAGCCACAAGAATTGAGACACAAATTCAGTTGCATGGAATGACATAAAGTCAATATTCAAAAGTCCCTTGCATTCCTCTACACAGATAATAAACACACTGAGAGGGAAACTATAGAAACAATACCTTTTACAGTGCCACCATGGAAAATGAAATACCTTAGGATTCACTTAACCAAGGAAGACAAAGAAATTTCATGGAAAATTACAGCACCCTAAGAAAAGAGATCATAGAGGATTTCAGAAAATGGAAAGATAGTCCATGCTTCTGGATCGTAATCGTGAAGATGACCATACTCCCAAACTTGTACAGATTCAATGCAATCCCTATCAAACCGCCATCAAAATAACTCTCAGACCTAGAGAAATAGATCCTAACATTTACTTGGAACCATAAAAGACCTAGAATAGCAAAGGTAATCCTGGCCAACAAAGACAAGGCAAGATACATCACAATTCCTGACTTGAAATTATACTACACTGCCACTGTGATAAAATAAATGTGGTATAGACAACAAGATAGACCTGAAGATCAATGGAATAGATTACAAGATGCAGAGGCCTCTACAAACACACTCAGCCACCTGATCTTCGATGAAGGGGCCAAACATGCTAAATGGAAGAACGAGAGCCTCTTTAATAAATGTTGCTGGAAAATCTGGCTTTCTACATGCCAAAACCTAAAACTTGACCTAGGTCTATTTCCAGGCACTAAGCTAAAGCCAAAATAGATTGAAGATCTAAACATTAAAACAGAAACATTAAATCTCCTAGAAGAGAATGTAGAAGGAACTCTTAAAGACATAGGGGTAGGCAAAAACTTCAAGAACAAACATGTATTCTCAGAGGAAACAACTGAAAGAATTAACAATTCAGATCAACAATTCTTGAGAAGTGTCTGCTCGACAAAAAAAAATAGTCAACAAAGTGTAAAGATAACCCACAAATTTTGACAAAATATTAACTAATAAGCACTCAGACAAATGTCTGCTCTCTATAATTTATAAAGAACTAAGATAGATTAGGGCTCTAAAATTTAAAGGCCCAATACACAATTGGACATTTGAGATGAATACACCCTTCTGAGACAATGAAATTAAAGAAGCAAATAAATATATTAAAAACTGCTCCACATCACTACTCGTCCATGAAATGCAAGTTAAAACAACACTGACATATTATCTCACTCCAGAAAGAATGGCTATCATAAAGAAATCTACAAACAACAAATGTTTGAGAGGTTGTGGGGAAAAGGGAGCACTTCTCCAACTGCTGGTGGGAATGTAGACTGGGGCAACTATTGTGGAGGTCAGTGTGGAGACTTCTCATAAAACTAGGACTAGAAATCCCATTCAAGCTAGCAATCCCTCTACTGGGAATTTTCCTGGAGGAATTGAAAACATTGTATCATAATGATATATGCATACCTATGTTTATAGCACAACAATTTATGACAGCAAATTTTTGGAAACAGCCAAGATGCCTGTCACATGAGGAATGGTTGAAAAAGATGTGGTATTTCTATAGAATGGAGTATTACTCAACTATTAAGAATGATAAGTTTGAAGCATTTATACTGAAGTGGATGCAACTTGAACATATACTCATAAGTGAAATAAACCAGACACACCTGTGCAAATATTGTACAGTCTCCCTAGTATAAGAAATCAAAGAAGAAATACAAATGGAAAGGTAAAACAACTAAAAACTATTTGTCAGATAGGGTAAACTGAAATGCATATGTCACAGTGCAATAATGAGCTTCTCTTCAGGATGGTTAACAACCTAAGTTTACAGATCAAAATTTGGAAAAGTGGAAGGGCTGCAAGGGCAGCCAACATTTTGGCCCTAGCCTTTCAAAGTCAGTGAAGACTCAGTATATAGGAGAACCTGTACTGCAACGTCATGGAACTCAGTTGTGCCCCAAATTATCTGATCAAGGAGATTATGGATCCACAGAGAAATGTCATCAATGATCTATAGTGTGCCTAAGGAGAGTCACATGGAGATAAAACTTTCTCTCAGGCTTTCACAGAGAGCAAACTGGTCAAGCAATGGCTATGACTCATCCACATGACTGACACAGACAAAGTATCTACAGAGTGGGGTACAGGGTTACAGAATAAACCCTGAGGGGACTTGAGTAACTTCATAAGATACAAAGGCAACATTTTTTGTTATATAAGTCTTGCTTTATCTCTGTCTTAAACTTACAGCAGAAAAGTATAAAAATGAGGTATATAAAGTAAGGCCATAATCATAAGCTGAGCTGTAAATGGCTCTAGTGAACAACTTCTTGGATAACCCACTATTATTTTGGACTGCTGGACTGTGGTGAATTTTTTAGTGGAATTCAAGCACTTATAATAATTGAGTGACAATAGAATACCCATCTTTGACAGGACTAAACAAAACAAGGGGATACAAGGGAAGAGCCATTCTGTGTTTGTATAAACTGTACAGTTAGGATAAATATGCAGTACTTTTGCATAATTCTATGATAAGAAACATTTGCACTATTAACGTTTGGACAAGATATCCTGTCTGCTTCTTGTACTAGGGAGATAATAATGTACAAAGTATTAATTATTGAGACTGTATTGTAATTTAGCTTTTAAAAAATGATAGGTATACTGCTAAATTCTCTGAATTCATTGATTAGAGGCATCTGATATAATAGCATTTTTAGATAGAGTATGCACCTTGTACAAAAAGCCACTACAAAAACAGTATGCCATGCTTTAGTTGTTGAAAATGTCCTACTAATTTGATTTGAAATTGTCTCATTGCTATTGTTCTTCAATAACATTTTTAAAAATAAAAATATAAACATTAAATAAAAAGAGCCATCCACCTGATCCAGGAGCACAGCATCTTGCCTGAGTGGTGCAGTGGGTCCAGTTCCAAAGACTGCATAAGGAAGAAACACAGCACAGCAAACACACCCACCTGGACTAGTTTGAACTTAGTATATCTGGACCTGGTGCTAATGTAATAACTGCTCCAAAGTGCTACACCAAAAGCCAGAAGACAATGCTATACAAAATGACAAAGAGAAGGAGCAAAATGCATTCTCAGGCCACAAGTACAACCAGAACAAATGCTGGAGATACTAATATAAGGAAGTTGGAAATCGTCCACCTGACATCTCTGAAATAATAGTGACTAAAGTAAAGAAACAATGAAGGTATAGAGGAAATCAGTTCATAAGTAATTTATGAAGTAAAAAAAAAAGAAATGATAAATATAATGAAAGACATAGTAAGTGCTTCTAAAGAATATATTGATAAAAACAGAAAAGAATATAAAAATTATGAAAACCTTGAATTGACAATGTAGGAAAGAAATAGAATGAATGAATCAGATTCAAATAGATACACAGGAAATTAAAACCTCAATCACAAGCTAGCAAAACCATTTGAATAAAAGTGGAAGATAGACTTTCGGGCTTTGAGTACGCCACTGCAGCAAGTTAAAAGGTTAGAAAAGATCTCTTAAAAACAACTAGGATACAGGAAAACATAATTCAACATCTGCAAGACAATGCAAAGATGATCAATAAAGACTCATAAGTATCAACAAGAAAGAAGGGATCAATCAAAAGATACAAAAAGGATATGGGCAGAAGTAAGTGCAGAAAACTTCCCAAATATGGGGAAACAATCTAACATTAACATAACCAAGCATATAGAACTCCAAATAACACCAACCCAATTTAATCTGCACCCAGACAAATAGTAACCAAGATCCCAGAAATAAAGCACAAGAATAGTATACTAAGATCTACTAGAGTAAAGAAGCAGATCACATTTAAAGGAAAACCCATCAGAATAATGGCAGATTTCTCTTCAGAAACTATGAAGTCAAGAAGAACATGGAGCAAAGTATTTCAAGTCTTGCAAGAAAACAAATTACAACTCAGACTAATATACCCTGAAAAACTCTCTTTCAAGTTTAATGGAAAAGTGAAATACTTCCAAGCAAAGAACAATTAGAGTTTCATGACAACAAAGCCAATTCTACAGAGACAACCCAAACAAAGTTACTCTAGAGAGATATCAAAATGACCACAACTCCATGAATGCAAATGGAAAGAACCCACCATATAGGGCACACAAAAACAGTAGAAAAAGAGGTATGCAACAGTAGTCTTTCAATTATTCTTTCATATACAGCAGCAAAATATTTCCATCAGCATACTCCACAAATGGACTTTTCCTGCAACCTATGAGTCATGATTCAAACAGCAGAAGCTCAGTCCTGCAAGTAACACCTGGCCACCAGTGAGCATCAGGGACACTGTCCACATCTACCACATATTAGAACTTTGTGCGATCCCCTATCCCCAAACTGTTAGAAGTGCTGTTCATATATTTGACATTCCAGTACTTTTGTGATGTTTTATTCTCAGTAATTTTACTGTAATTTAATGTTTTTCTTTATTGATATTTTTGTATATATTTACCTAATCAAATACTGTGCGTGAACTCTGAATTGATCACAGATAATACATGATACACTATATTCTGACCTCTTAGCTGGTTTCACAATTATTTTTACTTTTTGAATATTATTTTGAAATATTCACTTTAATTTTGTATTAAATTTTAATTTTCTGAATATTGTTTAACTTTAATTTTTGATGATTTACACTATTTTTTTACTTACAATCTACTTATAACACATGGTATTTTCACCTAATAATAGAAATTTTAAAAAGTGTATTTCCATTTTCCATTGACTTTATAGTAGTTCTTTCTTATCGTTTACACACACACACATACATACACACACTTATGAAAACTATATGCATAACCTGACATAGTATTGATACTGTTTTGTGGAAATCTTCAATGAGCTTTTAAATGGGTTCATCTAATGTAATTATATTTTACATAGTTCTCAATAACTACCATTATGACAGCTCTTTATTCTTTATCCAGGACCATAGAGGAACTTCTCTTGGCTTCTGGATCATGGTATTTGCTATTTGCTATATGCTACATTTGGAGGTATTAGAATATTTTGAGTTTTTATAACTAGAAAATATTTTACTGTTAGTTTTCAAAAGTATAGTTCCTAAATATAAAATTCAGTGAGGACAGATTTCTTTTTCAGTCCTTTGAATAAATAAGTCCAGTTTCTTAGCCCCTTGCTCTTCTTTTTCTAAAGTGGAATAAGATGGTATTTAATTTTGTTTTTCTAGAGCTAACATTTTTTCTATATATATGCTTTAAAATACTTTTTCTGGTGCTAGGGAGATGGCCCAGTGGAAAAAGCACTTCCATGGCAAACACAAGGGCCTCAGTTCAATCCCAAGTTTCACCAAAACAAACAAAACATAAAAATTTTTTATTTATAACTACTCTTGTACAATTTCATTTTTATGTATCTTGGTATGATTTTGTTAATATTTCTTGTACAAAATGTTCATTTTTCTTGGCAATGAGGTGCTATATTTTCAACTAAACTCAGAACTTTAAAATCTTTAAATATTTATTGTCTACTGCCTCTTACTTTGAGAAGTCTAATTATATGAATATAAAAATCTTGATTTTAGCACTGTAAATTCTTTCTTCTTCATGTTAATTTTAGATGATTTTTATTGTTCTATTCATTCAAGTATGTAAGTATGTTTTTACAATGCACAATCTATTGTTAATCTCATGGTATGTACTCATTTCACAAATATTTTTCTAAAATTCACTCTGTCTACATCTTTAAAAAGGAATGATTTTATAGTAAATGGAAGACTGAATTCATTAATATTAGATGATCGTTCTCTTATGTACTTCTTCATATAAACATATATGATCATCTTTCTTTTCATTACATAATGAGTACTTACATAAATCTTCTGTCTGTTTCTATTGATAGGCTTCATTTGAAAACATATTATCTGAACTTCTCAGAATTTTATCTCAAAATATAATTGAAAAATATCTCTAGCTCACATAATAGAATTTTAAATCATATATATATATATATATATATATATAATCTATATATGATGGTAATGTTTTTCATTGTATGAAAAATGTCAATCATTTCCCTGTTGATAGATATTTGCTTTCCTTTGAATTCTTTGTGAAGAAAAAAGTTACGTCAATAATATTTGGAATGTATTATATGCATTTCCTTTTTCTGTTTTATGAGATCTGTCCAGAGATATTACTCATAGATCAATGTGCATAATATACTTTGTATTTTAAGTAGATGTTGTAAATATTTACAAAACAGCTGGAATATGACATAAATCTACCAGGAGAAGAATTTTCTCTGAATATCTCAAGGGAAAGTTTTTCTGGCTCTTTATAATTTATTTCATCTATTATTGTAATACAGCTCCATATTTTGAAAAAAGTGATATTAAAAATGTACCATATGGAAATCTCTATTTGTTTCTCTATATTTCCTCTGTGTAAATCATATAATATACATTTTCCCAGCTCACTTGTTTTGTAATTGATTTTTCAGTTTTTAGACGGAAAAAAATTTAAATTTATATGATGTTCATATGTAAATCTCATATTGATATTGGTGAAGAAATATATAATTTCATATTTCCACCAAATAGCTAGAAGAGGTGACTGGGAAGCAAGATAGAAAATCAAATGATTTTATACAATTATCATTATCTCTAGCTTTGGAATACCACAAATCAGAAAAAAGCATTTCCTAAAATAACAGAACTCACTCAGTAAACTTTCAGTGCTTAAGAGAAAAGGTCAGCTTCTTTTCTAATATAGATTTCATAGTAGTTGAAGTGAAAGAAAATGCTTTTTTATGACCTAGACATATGGCACAGATTAGAAAATAAATAGAAATAAGTTCTCATTGGCTAGCTAATATTCTAATGAGATAGATTAATCAATGTAAACCACATAGCTCAGTTGAAACTGCGTTACTAAATTGCCAATTTCATTTTCTTCCAGCAGAGAAAATGCCGATCTCTTCCTGTGTAGTAAAATCTTCTTGTTATAACAACTAAGCAACTCCAGAGTTACAGTTATTGTGGAACATCTGGTAACTACAAGATGTGGCTCCTCAGAGATAACCACATCGCTGGAAAATGAGAATGTCCTCAACTTAGTTGTATTTCATGTTTTGTTACACTCTAGAGTATGGCTCCCTTGTAATACAGTAATCACTTTATTTTGGCGCTTTAAATGAAACACAGATGCTACAATTTGCCATAATTGGTGCAACTTCCAATAAATAAATAATCAAAGCAACAATGTCTGCATAAACTATACATATGTCATGTGAAGACTGGATTGGAAACATCACAAAATGATTTTCTAAATCAATGAGATCACACCTATCATGTTACTATTTTCAGATATAAGGACATAAGGGACTACATTTTTCTTCTGAACTGTCATTTTTCCACATTGTATAATTCAATTCAAATTTATCCCAACAATGAAATTCCAAAGTTCTCTAAAGGAGGCAATAGCTTTTACATCATTGTTAGCAAAGTGATTAGGAAATTATCTTGAAAAACATTTAATGATTTGCCGTGTTTCTACTTCAATAATCTTTTTCCTTATTTATTTGGTACAGGGTCTTGCTATGCACCTCAGACTTGCAGTGACCCTCCTGTTTCACTCTTCTAATGGTGAAATTATAGGGGTGCACCAACAGGCCCAGTCTTGGTCAGGCCTCTGTAGCCAGTTAAGCATGACGGGAGGTGGGACCAGTGAGCCTGTGGTGCCGGGGCTGGATGCTGGTCCTCGCACTGGCCTAAGCAGGAGCTTAAACAGCTGAGCTATCTCCCTGGCCCTTATGTCAATAAATGTCAAGCTTGTTGCCACTTTTCATTATTGTATTCTCTTGACAAAAAATTTTTGTATCATAGGTAACACCATGCTCCCATAATTCAATCAAAATTTTACGTAGTAACAACATTGGAATGAATATCAAAGTGCAAGCAGCTATGGGTCTTAGAAATAGTAATGTTGTTCACAAAAAATTTAGTAGAAAGAAAATAAAAATGTTTTCATGATTAAAATGACTCACTAATAATGATCTTAAAAGTACAAAGGAGTGTTAAGTAGAAACCAAAGGATAATAGAACATTTTTATTAATATCTGCTTAAAGCAGGTATTTTAAAAATGTGTATGCTTGGTAATCAAATTATAAACAAGCCTGAGAACACTCAATGTGTACATCTGGAGAGGATTTGTAAAAATATTTAACTGACAATGTATTCCTTAGGCATCTGTACTTTTTGAACCTGATGTTATCTTAATGTCCTTGACACGTTTTTCCTGGACTTTCTTTTCCTTTCTTTTTAAAGTAAGTAATTTGAGAGACAGTGTTATTGTCATTTAAACACCTTGAAAAGTTATCAGAACCTCTTCGAATAAAACACAGCACTGTGTATCTAATTTTTCTTCTGTGTTTTGTTGATTTGTAACTTTTGTGCTATTGTTGTAGGTTTGCACTAAATTATAATTGAGCCATAAATCTCAGCAACTTTAAATTTTAGAAAAATGTCATGTGGTACTGATTCTGTATTTTCCATGAGCCTACCTTAGCTCTTAGCCACAATTCTCAGATCTCGCAACCTGTACTACTTTAATTTATTCCTCATTGTTTGTTTCTTCTGTGTTCCAATAGACAAATGGTCATCGTCCGCTGGGTGTTGGTGCCTAACTACATTTTGTATCCATGTCTTCCTTGGTGATTGTTAATAACTAAGATTTGCTTTCAGTATGTTTTTCTGCAGTTTTACTGGGCTATGCTAAATCACAGGCACAAAGTAACCTTCAAATATTTTTAAAAGATAAAGGAGATGTAATTTCCAATACTCTAGATTTGATTTGAATATACTGCTATTCTTACTCATGTTGGTTTTCTAATGACTTGTCTTAAAAAACAGAATGATGTGTAATCTTAATAAATCTGAATTAGATATAATGATCAGAGGATCTAAAAATCTAGCACATTCTTTCACTTTTAATTAAAATAGTGTTCTCTTCATATATGGGTAGAAACAATTTGTTCATTTTAGTTATCTATTAAGATTTAATCTGTGTCATGAAGACCTCTTTCAAAGCAAGAGTTGTAATTGTTTTCAACTGAACAAGCAGATGCCACATTAAAAGAATGTGAAATTTGTCTCATCGTTTTGACTCAGAGCTCATGAAGATTCAGTGAATTATTATCCTGCTCACAAATGTCTTCTTCTACAGTTATAATAGACATAAATTAGCAAGACCAGGCCAAAGAGAGCAAGTCATGACTATTTTAAATTAAAATATCCTAAATATTTCTGCAATATAAATTCTAACTACAATCTAGTGGAATGATTTTAAACCCAAAAGGTGACATCAGATTGTGCTGAGAATATGGATTATGTATTATCTCATCTCTAGGGCTCAATCTGTCTTTTCTGCCATCTGATTAGTATAGACAGGTATTCAAGCAGGTGAAAAATGCAAAGTGAGCTTTATTTTAGTTTTAATGAAATCATTTGCTCCTTCTAGCAGTTTCTTATCATATTAGCAATGTTTCTTCATAATGCATGAATATTAAATTTGCCTAATACAGTACAAAATTATCTTATTAAGAGCTCACATGTTATAACAGTGGGAAAAAGAGCTAATGCGATATATAGCACTAATTCAATTTGATGAAAGTTACTGATACAGAAAACCTGCTCATTTTCCTCCAAAGATGTCAAAAATATTTAATCATGCTTTCCTTCAAGGAATTTCTCCTTTAAAACCAGAATGTTATTCCTAGATAACTGTATGGCAGAATGAGAATTTAGAGTTAGAGAAGGTTGACAAGCTAATGTAGATTTGGCTCCAGTGGAAAGGTCTGCTGTTTATTTACCAATTGGAAGAACATTCACAAGAAAGACCTATATGAAAAATAAATTATAATATTAAAGTATTACATGAAGATTTCACAATGGCAATGGATATGGTATATATATGGATATAGCAATATTCCTATATCAAAAAAATGAGAAATGAAATATAATGCCAAATACTGATTGATTTTAGACTTACATTGGAAATAATTTTAAAAGTAGGGGTCATGGAAATATATATAGCTCTACTAATGAAAGAATGTTTATTTCTAAACTAGCCCTCACATATTATTTTTCCAAACCTGTGATTACTTGGATTGTGATCAGTTGAAGGACTCCATGCATGCCCTTTGTTGCTGGACTTTTATTTTATCATAAACTGCAAACTTCTTTGTGCTAAATGAAAAAGCTTTATTTACCCACTGACCAATCTAATGTCATTTATCATTTGAAGTTGTGGTGAAATGTATTTATTCATCAAAATCAGGGTAGAAATTCTAGTTTTTAAAAAAGAAAGCTAACATATTCTGTGAATATGGAAATCCTAGGAAAGCAAAATAAGAGATTAGCATGAAAATATCATAAATATATATTGTATAACTTCAACAAAATATTTGCATGAATTTTAGAATTAAATTATAACACCTATGAAATATAGAAATATTTGCATAATTTGTATTTCTTTTCTCTCATCTACAAAGTTTCAGGAGTTGCATTTTCAAATAATTTTCTTTCATTAATTTAATGAAAAAATTTACATCTCATTTCCCCAATTTCATATCATACTGTAGCAATTAAGTTTAATGATTCCAAGTAGGCAAAGAAGCCTCCCAGTGATGTCATAAGGTATCTGTGGATAAAAGAAAATAATATAGCTTGCCTAGCTTTTGAACAAGAGCCAGAACCTCATCTGTACATAGGGATACAAAGCTAAACAGAAGAACAAAGCAACATGGGATGAAAAAAGGAGATCAAGAAACTTTTCTCAAGGAAAAGAGTTTACTCAAAGTATGTTAAGCTAGACTTCTACTGCCTTTTCTTACCACAGAACCCGGAGAGAACACATATAAAAGGTAAGCACTTTTCTTTTTGAACAATTTTAAATTTTAACTCATTTGAAACAACTGTGCCCATCAATTACAATCACCACCGCCATGACCACCACTACCACTAAATGTCTGTGTATAAAAAGAGAGAAAACACATTGGACATCTTTTCCCTCCATGCACCACGAGGTTTTGGTTTTTAAACTAAATTTCTATTATTAATTTGTTCTTAATTTTTGGAGACAAAGTCAACTGTCAACATTTCATTTTTTTCAGCCTTCTGTGCTATCCTAAGGTTTTAATCTAAATATAATCTTTGTAACATATCCTTTTGAAAAATCTAAGATAAAAAATTATTATGTCTCAATTTAAAAGTCCTGCCTGAGAGACATTATTTTATGTTATAGTCATTTATTTGTGAGAGTCTTTCTTTTTTATGTATTTAGTTCAGGGTCTATAGGGCCTCACTACACAGATCACACTCCTAGTGATTCTCCTGTTTTCAGCCTCCCAAGAGCTGGGATTACTGGTGCTTGCCATCACTCCCAGTCTCAATTGCTGACTCAGCATGCCCTGGGGGCGGGGCCAGCACTGCACACAAGGGATTGAACCCCAACCACGATACTCTGCCTATGTAGGCACTTTAGTCCCTTGAGCTATCTGTTCATCCCTTACGAATCCTTCTTTAATTGAATTGTAAGTTGTTCAATAAATTCATATATTTCCTTCCTTTAATCAGTATCTACTAGAATATCTGAAACATAAAACAGACTCATTATTGATTTTAGCCTTGTTTCGTAGAAACATTGATCATAACACATGTTTCATAGAAAACTAATTTCTATCACATCTTTCATTATGCTACAAGATGTTACTCTGATATAATGAAATGGAATATGTTGCTTTTGTAAATGTCTTTATCTTTTTGGTGCCACAGTTTATCACATGTAATCCTTTTTTAATATTTCATAATTGCAATTTACAGAACTCTGCTCAAATATAAAGCTGGACCCCAACTTCTATTCATACTGAATTTTACATTTCTGTGCATGCTGCAAAAGATTTAGTGACATGTCACATACTCAATAGTGATAGAAACACCTGTTCATTAAACAAAGGATCACCTTGTTTGTTATTGGTAATGCACAGAATTGTACTTAGTAACAAATTTAAAAGTAAAACCAGGTAATTATGTGTGACATTGTAGTTGCAGAGATTAATACCTTATGTAAGAAATACTCATTTTATTTTTCAGGGAAAAATTAAATTAACTGTTAAAGATAAAGGAGATTATATTTTTAACAACTGAGATACTCTGAAGATTGACTGTTGGTCACAGTGCCTTGGCTATTTTTTTACATGTTTATTGAACATTTTTAAAAGATTAAGTGCTCATTTTATGAGAGAAAGTAGACAAAGAAAACATGCCAAGAAAAGTGTTATTTCTGAAACTCCCTCTGTTATATAGGAAAAAAATAGAGTATTTTTCATAAATGTTAATAGTAAGATAAAAAAATGGATTTAGTAGCAGATTTTTTTCACTTATGTACTAAAGATGACCCTCATTCATTCTCATTAGGAGTTATCTATTGAATTTTATTCTTAGTTTATAATTAGATCATTTTTATCCAACTATTCTAACAATAACAAATGAGGCTAAATATTGAGGATCCTTAAACTTTTGAGGAATGACAAATTCCTCAAAAATGATTGGTTTTATTCCCAACATATTCTAAAATATTAGATATCTCTATTTTTACTGTAATCTGAGAATCAAAGTAGAAAATTTTCCTCTAGTCTTTCAAAGCTTCAATAGCTGAAAAGTTTTGTATAGTATGAACTAAGACTCATATTGGACTCCACAAATTGTATCTAGTATAGATAAAAAGAGAAATTGTTGAAAAATAAAAGTACTATAATTTCAAAATCCTAAATTGAGTTTCCTTCTCAGATTTCCTTATTTATTGCAGTTCATAAATTTATTTAAATCATGAAAAAGTCCAAAACTCTAGGACAGAAAATAACTTATTCACCTGTTTAGGCCTGTGAGGAGTAGGGTGGGGTGGGGCCTGTACTCTTTCTGTTTACCAGAGGAAAAGCCCAAAGTCCCTTCCTCCTACTCCACCCTTCCTGTTAACCTCCCCAGCCTACAGGTGCACTGCACGAAGCTTGCTCTCCATTTCCTCCTGTTTTCCTCCGCTGAGTTCACTATGATCAGTGAAAAACAAATAAAGGACTAACGCTGGAGCTCAGGGCAGCCAGAATCTGCGACTTGGACCACAAAGTCCTGAAAGAAGGAAAAGAAGAATGAGAAAATGACACTTTAAAATGCTACTTTAAAATCTGACAATAACCCCAGTCCTCGACACCTTCTTAGAACTGAAATGTCTCTGAACTAAAAGTTCTAGCAGAAAATGCTCCATCTTATAATTTAGCTTATTTCGTATATCACCGAAGAATAAAAATTAAATTAAATTGCAAGTTAATTACAGAAAAAAATTAGGAGTATTTTCAAATGTGAATAAAAATAAGTGCATAGAAAGTGTAAAATCCCTTAAAGTGTAAAGTGCTTTTTTTAAAACAATATTTTATTTATACATTTATATATTTGGTACAGAGTCTCACTATGCAGCTCAGACTCGTAGTGATCATCCTGTCTCAGACTCCTCATTGCTGGGATTACAGGTTTATGCTGCCACGCCCAGTTTGTTTCAGAGCGTCCGAGGTTCCGGGGCTACGAGGGACACAGTCTTTACACTCACGATGCAGGCGCTTGTGTAGCAGAGGTATGTGCCCAAACCAGCAAGGTACTCTTACAGGGAAAAATAACTTCATTCATTTATATCCTTATTGGCTATTCTCTATCCATAGTATATTACCTTTGTCAGTGTTGGTTTGCTGAAATGTTCCATAGTACTTCAAAAGATTTTTAAAATTATTTATACCAAGTATTTTTTCTGAATATTGACTTTCTAGATAACATATTCAACTAGAGTATTCAATTACTCTAATTCACATATATTAATTTTAAAGTTTTTCTACATTGCAGGTTTTCTACATTTGTGAAGACTTTCCTTTTTTTGCATTGCATCCTATTTTAATATGGATGCTACCAACAATTCTTGAAATAAATTAATTTGGATTTTTTAAACTGTTTTTTTAATTTTAAAAATCACTTGTATTTTCCTTACTATGAGCTTTACATTTTCACTGTTATTATACTGTTTCATGATATATCTCACCTTAAATATGTGGTGTATCTTTAATATTAGCTGGCTTTGCTGAGTGAAAGTGTGTATTGTCTTAAAGATATATCTAAAAATGAGATCCATATACAAGGTTTTCTTCTGTAGGCGCATTGGGTGTGTAGTCAGGCGAATATTTGAGTTGTACATCTGAACAATAGAGGAAGCTTCTCTTGAAATTGAACCCACCTATTTTCTTAATTTTTAATATAACTGTGTAATTTCATCTGGATCTACTGTGCAGGGTCAAAACTACTCCTCTCTCTTTTCAGTTCCAATACTTTGGCATATTTAATTGCATCATTTGAAACTTCTCAGTTCCAATACTTTGGCATATTTAATTGCATCATTTAAGAAAGAATTTAATATCTTCACCACTAGCCATCCATGTGCAGAGAGACTTTAAATGACCTGTGCGTCCAATTTTTCCATGGGCTATTAATTATGCATTCATTTCTACTATACTTGATTACAGTATATTAATCATTTTCGTAGCTCTTTTGTGGTGTTTAAGACTATTGCTTGCTGTATACTGTCTTTATCATTCCAAGACTTCTCTTGAAATGAGGACAGAGTCTTAGTCATTAAAGATTGTCTAATGAAAAAATTATGATTCAATAATGTGTATGTTTTTGAAAAGTCAGCATGAATTAACAGAGTGCCTGGCTCAATGCCAGAGAAGTTTCTGAAACTTCTCTCAGGTTCACCTGTTATCGCCTCATAAAATGCAGTTTTAGAAAAGAACCCCTGCTATTAAGTCAGTTTCCCAAGCAAGCTGATCATTGCTTTCTCAGCATCCCTCAGCACCTGAGCAGTCCTTTCAACTCTTTATCCTAGTACTCTTTTCAATCATCTTCCTAGCTTCAAAACCTATGCTCTAAATAGTTGTTTAAGGTAAAGTATAGAACTTAGATTCCATAAAATTGTACTTCAGTCCATTCTCCAAATTTTGTATGCTTTCTTGGAGAAAATTAGGTCACAGAAAATGACATTACAAAGCAATTTAAGGAGCCTGGGAGATGGCTCAGTGGAATAAGCACTTCCCTGGCAAGTACAAAAGTCTGAGTTCAATCCCTGGTTCCACCAAAAAAAAAAAAAA